>BMAO01016240.1:0-24597 GCA_019973975.1 Trichonephila clavata | reverse complement strand
CTCTCTTTCACTCACTCAGAATGTGCGAGACTTCGATTTCACGCATGTGTGGAACACTGATAGCATTTGGCGGTATTTTTGATTTGGCGAAACTGGTCACGGTTTAATACGCAAGTACTAAGAACGAAATAATGCTAAAATAATTAATGAAAATAGAAATCAACTTCCAGGAATGAGTAAAAATGAGAATTAAGCGAAGGGATGTGATATAAAGTTGTCATTTTACGTCAATGGAAACATAGATGTAAAGAGTAGTTATTCCAATTAGAGTTTCTGATGCTTATAATACGGAATGGTACAAGGTACCCAAGTGTTCATTGGCAAGAACTCTTGGCTGGAGTTGTTGCAACCGAATCCTGTCACTACTGATCCTCTTATACAGTTAATCCCCATAGAAAGAGGCTGTTGCATGTTAAACCTGTAAGGGCTCGGACCTCTTACAATGGCAGGGTGGAAAATTTTAGAGAGCGGGTTGACAACTCAAGTGTCTCATCTCAGTTACTTCTCCATGATTCAAAATAATGTGGTCCATCGCGAGTAGTCCTTGGGATATTTTGAGGAGGGTAGTGAATAGAGAGTCAATTGGTCAATCTACAAATACAGAAAATTATTTTACTTAGTCCACTAATATAATTTTATTTATTACTCCACAGGATCAGTTAGAAAAAGTTAATTTTTCTATTAAACAGTGCAGTTCTAATATAAATTCGCCAAACATGGTTAATGAGAGAGATTTTATGGGCAATCATTTTATAAGTATTCCTTTTTATTCAAAATACCATTTAAACAGTAAACTGAAAGGTAAGAATGTATCTCTAGACTGATTTTCCTCTTATCATTATTTACTGGTATGTATGTATAACACGAGGTAGAATTCAAACGTTCCCGGAATGGCAGGTAACATGAAAATTTTTGCAGTACAGTGACTGCGATAACATTTCTGTGTCACTGCATTCTTCCCTTTTCTAAAAGAGATTGTCCCAAATCACGTGATGGCCGTGGTAGCCTAGTGGTGAAGGTAAGGGACTCGTGGTTGATGTGTCAAGAGCTCAGACCTGTATCGCGGAAGACTCGCCCTGTAGGGGAGCAATGCACGTTAAATCTGTCTACAGCTTAAACGTCCTCTCGTTGGTGTGGTGCGGTGTGGTAGTTAGGACAGGGGGTGCCAACTCAGGCGTCCATTCTCGTCACTTGACCATGGTTCAAAATGATGAGGTCCGTCGTTAAAAGCTCTTGAGTAGCTGAACATGCGCCGTTAATACTCTCTCCCTCCCTCACTGGATGGCCGTGGTAGCCAGTGGTCTAGGCATAGAATTATGGCTAGCGTGTCATGAGTTCGATCCCAGTACCACTGAAGACCCGCCGTGTAGGGGAGCGATGCACGTTAAATCTGTCGATAGCTCAAACGTCCTCCCGTTGGTGTGGTGTGGTAGTTAGGAGAGGAGGTGCCAGCTCAAGTGTCGTCCGCGTCACTTAACCATGGTTCAAAATGACGAGGTCCGTCACCAAAATCCCTCGTGTAGCTGAACAGTGCGATGTTAATATTCATTCAGTCACCCAAATCACGTGGTCAGTAGCTTGGCATGGCGTCGTATTTTGTATATGGATGCATTCGGTAGCCAGCGATTGAAAGAAATTGCGTTTTTTTGAGAAGAGAATAAAATCAAATTTTGTGTTGGCTTGGGAAAAAGTGCTACGAAGACTTACGAAATGTTGAAGCATGCTTAAGGTAATTGATAGCAGTGGCGTACCGTGCAACCCCCGCATTGTGGGAGAAGGCCAGGGACTCTAGGGGGACCAAAGCTTTACTGACACTAAGTATGTATTTGGGCTTAGAGCCCAAAACCTGAATTTGCGGCGGGGGGGGGCTAGTATTCTCCGTTATTCCACTGATAGATACATTATCGTTAATGCAAGATTTTGAGTGGCTTTGATGTTTCAGAGAAGGCAGGGAAAGTGTGAAAGATGATTAACGCTCCGGACGTCCATAGGCTTCTCGCACCGTTTGAAAACATTGAAAAGTTTTCTGCGGCAGAACGAAAGAACATGCTTCAAACAACGACGGGGTGAAAATAAAAACTGTTCTGCCACATTTTTCTTACTCCCCCTAACTTTTCTCCTTGAAGATTCAGAATATTTCTTGAGCTGGGCACATCACTTGCAGAGTCGTCAATTTCAATCTGCAGATGAAATTAAAAGTATTTAGCAGGCTGAATTAAAGGGCATGGCTAAAAATGTTCTCCAGAAATGTTTCGATGAACTTTACAAGCTATGGCCAAAATATGCTGTTGCTCAAGAGTCTTATTTCGAAAGAGGACGTGTTTCAACAACTTAACTGGTAATTTTTTTTAAGTTATAAACTCAGCCAGGGAACTTTTGAATCCTACTACGTATACTTATTTGCATTAAATAAAAGTAAAATTGAACGCATGAATAGAAACAGTTATTATTAAAAAAAAAAGAAAGTAAAACACGCATTTCTGTAATTTATAACAAATAATTAATAGTTAAGAACTGAAAATTTTACTTACACATAATGGTCGCTTAAAAGTAAATACTAAAGATAAATATTAACGTGCCCATGGACATCTATCAAATGCTACGAACCCGAAAATGTAATATAAATCCTGCAGCATTTATTAATTACCTGTTCATATTTAGACTATTTTATTCACTGAATTTCAGTAAAAAGTATTTTTACTCTAAGTATTCTTTAAGACATATTTTTAAAGATTGAAAAACTGAAAGCGAATCACGTGAATCTAAAACATTCTTTTGAAGACAGAAAGAAAAATAAGTCCTCGTCACCTGACGGAGGTTCAAAATTATGAGTTTCGATGCCATTAGCCCCTGTACAGCTTCAGAGAGCGACTTTAACCACAATGAATCAATTCCTCGGAAAGCATTATTAGGGTGATGCCTATATAATAGGGAATTTTTTCATTAATATCTAATATACGACATAAATTCGAATGCAGTAATGAAGTAACTTACCTAGTATCTGGGAAACGAGACAAATTTTATTTGATTTTAAATTAGTCACTCTCTAAAGCACACGAACGGTATTGGTGATGGACCTCCTAATTTTGAGGCTTGGTCAAGTGACGAAGACGCTACCTGAGCTGGCATTCTCGCCTCTCCAAACTGTCCCATCCACCAAGAAATAAACAGAAGTCAACAAAAGTGCTTTTCGATTGATTGACTGTAGTGTTTAATGGCGCCAGAGCCAGTTTTGGCTAAACTGCGCCAAGTGCTTTTCGAAGTTACTTTGATTTAACATCCGGTTCATGTCGGTTTCAAAACCAATGCCTAAGCAAAAAAATATTCCACAACACAAGTATTTTATATTTATTTTTATACGCTAATATATGATGGATTTAATGTTTTTTTACCAGAAGATGTTCAATTTTTTTTTCAGGATGTGTTTTACTTAGTGTCAACTATTTTAGTTGGGTCGTATTTAAATCGTAAAGTATCGTAACTGCAGTGCTGACTCCCGGTGTCGTTAAAAAAAAAAGAGGAAATCTTGAGCACTCGAGGGAAAATACAAAATCTACGCGAAATTCTCGGTAGAATCAGTTCTACCAGAGAGATAGAGTTCTTGATGTCTTGGAGATGTTTAAATCAACAATGGCGTATGTAATGAATGACGTCTTCCCAGACTTCAGTATATGTCAAGGGGTTAATACTTCCTGAACTTATTTGCAACAAATAGAGTTCAAAACGTCAAAATCTTACACAACACACTCTTTATAGAACGAACACGACTACAATGAGATGCAAGGGGTCACGTTAGTCGAATGCTCATGGTCACGAACTCGGGGTTGCTGCTTTTTTTATTAATATATTAATATGGAGTTCGAGTCTTGGTGCATCTAAAGACCCACCGTGTAGAGGGGCTGCTCTACATTAAATCTGTCGAGATTCAAAGTCTTCACGTTAGTTGAGATTTAGAAATTTGCAGTGTGAGTTGTCTGCTAGGGTTTGCAGCCCCGGGATCCCGGTGGCTTTTTCAAATCCAGGGATTAAAATAACTGAATCTGGTATTACATTATGTATCTTATTTACTTTTTTTGTACTGTTTGCGTTTAATGTCAGTTTTATTACGTGTTGAACTTTGAAGGGTTCCAAGTGGGTGTCTATGTTAAACCGTGAAATTTGATATGTTTTCTTTATTTTTTTCTATAACTTTCTCCCCATCGCGAGTGGGTTCGAAAAACGGACATTTCTCCCACCCTCAGCCGGTGTCAGCTAACTTAAACACAGGCAATTAGAATTTTTGGAATATATCTAGTAGGGTTTTTAGCCCTGGGATCCCGGTGTTTTTTTCCAATCCTGAAATCGTGGGATTAAAATAACTAATGCTGGGATTTAATTTTTGTCTAAATTATATTTAAAAAATTTTTTTCTCATAAAAATTTTCTAAGAATTCAATTTTTTAAAAATTTATATTTTGTTTATGAAATATGTACGTAGAATTTATTTGTGCAATTATAAGTGCTATAGGTAAAAAATATATGCACAGCTCTCATTTCTCGTATGAGAGAACGCCGCACAGATTTAAATGGCTCATGCAATGCTTACACAATAATATAAGCAAGATCTCAAAGAATATAGATTTTTCACAGTTCCTTCTTCAATTTAATGCTGTTAATTAACAGCGGACCTGCTTGGAAGACTTGAGACACTTCAAATCCCATTGCATTACTGACAGCTCATGCAACTGGAATCTTCAATTTCAAATGAGATAACACTTGAAACAGATTCGCATTCTGATTCAATAACTGGATAATTTATACATACAAAAACCGGGATCCCGGGATTTGGATAATGCAATCCCGAAATCCCAGGATTGAAAATATTACACGGGATTGCAAACCCTATTATCTGCTCGTCAAAGCTTGGAATTAAGTCGTCATTTGGCAATATTCCCGTGTTTAGAGTGAATAAGCGCTTATTAACGTCTATAAAACAACATGAGGGCTATTGGTGAAAGACCTTGTTACTGTGAACCATGGATAAATTACGAGGATACACCTTAGCCGCCAGACCAGTCTCTTAGTACTGTACCATGTATCTCTAAGTACTTATTGTACATGTATCTCTAAGTACTAAGTACATGGTGTAGTACTTAGTATATCTAAGTACCACACCATGCCAACGGGAGGACAATGAGCATCGATAGATTTAACTTGCATCGGCCCCTTCAACACGGCAGGTCTTCAGTGGCACTAGGCTCGAACTAATGACACCCCAACTATGAGTCCTTGACTTTATTCACTAGGCTGCAGCGGCAACCTCCATGTTTCTAAGTGGTTTGCGGTAGCCAAGTGGCCTAGACATCGGATCATGGCTAGCGTGTCATGAATTCGATCCCAGTACCACTAAAGACCCACCGTGTAGGGGAGCGATGCACGTTAAATCTGTCGAGAGCTCAAACGTCCTCCCGTTGGTGTGATGTGGTAGTTAGGAGAGGGAGATTCCAGCTCTGGTGTCGTACTCGTCACTTGATCATTTTTCAAAATTACGAGGTCCGTCGCCAAAAGCCCTCGTGTTGCTAAAAAGTGCGACGTTAATATTCACTCACTCACTCACTCCATGTTTCTAAATACCACGATAATAAACAATCAATAAAGTAAGCAATAAGATGCAAGAAAAATCATGTTATAAACAAGTAAATATTGTAAAACTGTTTCACATAAAAATTCTATTATTAATCAGCTTATATCATAGTAAACAATATGAATGCGAGTACTTAAAAAATATTTTATTCTTAAATATTATAACTACAAAACAGTTTTTAAGAAATATAAAAATAATACACCAAAAGTTTTTTTATAATTTGTATTTTGGTTTGGTGTATGATAATCGGTAAGGGGAGAGGGTCATTTTTATAGAGGTTCAATAAAAACAAAAATAAATAACAATTTGTTGCAACAATGTTTCAATTTTAATAGATCCATTCATTCTTTTGAAACAATGTAGAAAGTCTGAAAAGAGAAATTCAGAATGCAAAAATGTATAACAAAGTCGCAGAAATCAAAAGACATTCGATACGGGAAATTTTGGAACAAATAAAAAAAAATTGAAAGAAAAGCGCACAAAAAAAATCTTAATTTTTTATAAAGGAAATATAAAAAGGTAAACGTTGAAATAGAACACCGAAAAGAAATGAAGAGTATCAAAAAGATAGGAAAAAGAGAAAGTTCACAAGAAATTCTCCAAACAATTCCTTTGATTTATAGAATAAAGAGCTATATTTTTCGAATATTTCGAACACTAAAAACAAACATTCGAAATGTTACAAAACTAACTCTTAACGAAATAATTTGAAATAATTCAAAAATAATTCCTCGGGTAAGTAAAATGATTTAAGATGTATAAAACTCTCAAAATTCTGAAAGAGTATTTCGAAGTATTTTCTAGTGTCTCTAACCTACGGTAAAGTACTTCAACACCCCAATTCAAAATATAAGAATAAATAAAAGTATTATATTATGTTTTAAAAGGTTTAATATCTACAAAGAAATAAATTATATTTAAAAAAAAACGGAAAAACATACTTTTATGGTTAATTGAATTAAAAGGCTTAATATCTACACAGAAATAAATTATATTTAAAAAAAAACTAAAAAACATGCTTTTATAATTAATCGAACTAGAATGTAAAAAATAATTCTTAATAAAAGAATAAAATGATTAACGCTAAAATTAATATCATTGTGGTAAAAGAGTGGAGTGATCGATATCAATTGCTATAATTTCTTACTAGTTCTATTCCGAAATGCTGAGTTAGTGTAAAAATGTAGTACAAAGCCCCCCCCCCCTCTACGCTTTTACAATAATGACATTAATTTTCTCGTTAATCATTTTATTCTAATATAAAGAAATATTTTTTACATTTTAGTTCGATTAACCAAAAAGTGTGTTGTAAGTTTTTTTATAATTTATTTTTCATATTTTAGTTCGATCTGCAATAAAAGCGTGTTTTTTAAGTTTTTTAAAATATCATTTATTAATCATGAATTAATCTTAAATGAGTCACTTTTAGAATCTGGAATACCCATGGACATCCTATAGATGCGTTTATAAGGCCTGGTTTTCAAAATGTAGGATTTGCGAACTGAAGGAAATCTGAAAGAGCTAGGTTTAAAATATTTCACGCGGAAAAAGGTGTAAAGTTAAATATATTTTTCATTAAAAAGAGCTCAGTATTCTCTCTGAAAATTGCATCAGCATTAGACATAAAAATACACATTTTGAATCGAAGAGTTTGAGAGAAGTTATTTAATACGGTGAGGGAGACCTCTGAATCAATTCTCAGCTTTTTTGTAAAATGAAGCAATGAATGATGTTTTATTCCACAGATCCCACAAGAGAAATTAAAAAAGCAGACTTTATGTCTGAGTTTAGCAATTATAACATAAATTATTTTCGAAGTGAAAACTTCTTTAGCGGCGTTGGGCACTTTTTGGTAGGGGAAAATCTTATGAGTTCGTGTCACCGACATGCTCTGACTGGCGCATGGGCAGAGTGCTGTTCGCCTTAGACACTTTTTGGATGGGTGAAATCTCGTGCGTTCGCGTCATCGAAATGCTTATAGCAGTATATCTGTAGCTATACAGCTGACGTATAGTGCTGTGTATATCTTATAAGTGAAGTTGAATGGATTTAGTGAAAAGTTCAATGTGTATATACTGTGCATTGCACGTTGCGATTCCGAGAATGGGCAATACATGTTTATGGTTGCCGTTTATATTTCGCCTGGAAAATCTATGAGACAGATACAACAATTTTTATTCGAAAATTTGATGATTTATACAAAAGAAGGTTCTGAAATACTCGAAAAAAGATTTGGAGGAAAATATGATAATGTACCGATGATTTTAAGTGGAGACTTTAATATTAACTTCGCAGATGATAAAAATCTACCTCTAATTGAATTTCTAAATGAAACGCTTAATTTAAATATATCCAATGATCGAAAACTCAGTGCTACAAAATATAAAACGACGATCGATGCGGTTTTTACGTGATACTTCGATAAATTTGAATCAAACATTTCCTTTCTTTCTTTAGTTACCATAAGCCTATTGTATCTTTTTTAGAACAAAATAAAATAATTGAAAGTACAAAAAATCAAAGTATTGTTGAAATTAATGATGCAAACAATTAAAATAATGTTAAAAATCAAGTACATTGAAATTTAAGTAAATACAAATACTATCCATAAATAATATGATTGTATATTAATTGTTATTTCAATTGAATTGTATTTATATTTTGTCATGATCTTGTACAGCCCGTAATGTATTTGAATAATAAAAAACCATATAAACATGCATTTAGTTGTTGCCTGGACCGTCAATAGATGTAAAAACCAGATTGATGTTGATAATTTTAATTCAAAGATTATTAAATTTCAAATTTTAATACTAAAAGTTCTAAGTTTTCACTTCTATCGGCAGTTTCTACAACTGCCAATTTTTTATATTTTTCACATGCTCAAGACGTTTTTTTTATTTCTATTTTGAAAAAAAACTGAGCAATTGTTTATATTATGTTAAGAAATTGCTGACGCACCCTCCCCTTTTTCACTTAAAGAACACTTTTTTTGTTTGTTTGCTGTGTCTATATTAACCATGAACCTTTTTCGCTTCAAGGTTGTACCTTAATCTTTTAGACGTCAAATCTGGAAATGGTATATGGAATTGGTCGCCAAATCTGGAAATCGTTATTCTTGATAATTCTGATCAGGACAATGGAACAAAATTATGAAATTAATGTATTATCATCGGTTCCTGGCAAATGAGTAAAATTTCGAATTAATTTGCCTTTTTAAAGTGGGTAAAAATCGAGCTCACAGATTCCGTTACATACAAGTGAAGCTTATAAAAGCGCGTTAAAAAGAAACAGGCTGAACGAATTTTTTAAACGTTCGCAGAACTTGACGTATGTTAAATTGTCTTAACGTCTTTAAATAATTAATACAGTTTTATAAAAATACATTGAAGGAATTTTTAAAAAAATTAAAATATTCCCAAAGGCAATTCAAAATATTAGAATACTAACCGCCATAACGTAAAATTTTGTAAACTTTTTTATGACACTACTTCGCAATAAACAGTTAACTCGTCAAAGATTATTGAGTTGAGTTACCAAGTTAACAGAAGGGCATTTTGAGTAAATACATTACTGTACAAGAAGTAATTTGTTTCTTTTTTTTAAATGTTATTTCCCTTATTAATAAAGAATAAAAAATTTTATGCATAGATTTGTATTGGATATTAATATACCTTCAATACTTGTTTCTTCTACAAAATTTTTTCAAGTGATAACGTCTTTAGGCACGTTTTGCTGTAGAGTGAATCTAAATTTAGCGTCAGATTCAGCTGCGTTACGCTCGTTCGGATCTGATTGACTCCATTCGGAAATCTTGCTCGGTTAGTTTTGAATTGAAAACTTTCTAGGCACGTGTTTTTTAAAATGAAAATTTCATGCACACTTTTCCCCGTGAAGTTTTATTTTTTTGTATTTAAATATTACTGTCATGCAGCCCCCTGCCACTCAACTCCAGCGAGTGAACAAGACAAGAGGAGTGAGTGAGTGAATATTAACGTCGCACTGGTTTGCAACACGAGGGCTTTGGGCGACGGTCCGCGTAATTTTGAACCATGGTCAAGTGACGCGGACGACACCTGAGCTGGCACCCCCTCTCCTAACTACCACACCACACCAACGGGAGGACGTTTGAGCTCTCGACAGATTTAACGTGCATCGCTCCCCTACACGGCGGATTTTTAGTGGTACTGGGATCGAACTCATGACACGCTAGCCATGATCCGATGCCTAGACCACTTGGCCACCGCGGCCACACAAGACAAGAGGAGCGCAAGCGAAAATGAACATGGAATCTATTTTCTGATTCAGTAGAAAGAGCATTTAAGCACAAAAATGTGCCAAAAGAATTAAAATCCAAAATTTTAATGAAGTTAATTGGCGAGAAAGTTGCCAATTTTTTTTGTTTACATCAGTGATGACAGTTAAGTGATTAGGAGATAGTAAAAGCATTAATTGTGAAAAAGTACGAACCATTTTCTTTTGTTTGCTTAGAGAATTTTAAGAAAAGTAAACGGCTCTCAGGGAATAAGTTTTCCTATCCTTACATAGTATACGGCGCTATATAACTTATATAAACGGTACTTTTGTGTTATCGCAATGGTATTGGTGACATTATATGAAAGGTTGCCAATTCAGCGCATACAACACATGGGAAATCTGGTTTGCCAACTTGTTGAGTTATCTGGAGCGTTGGCATTGTTGCGGTAATACGTAAGTACCACTGAATTTTCACATACATTGTAAAATTAATAACAAAATTCTGAAAACGTTGTGACGGATCTATACGCGGTTCCACTAATATCTTCTCATCTCTTTAAAGAAAATATTTAATTCAACCAACTTTCATCGATGAAGCGAACGTGATTTATGTAAATGAGGTATATTATATAAATTCGGTTTTCGCGAGTTGGCAAGAGGGAAAGAAAGAAAGGAGGGAAGGAAGAGATTTGTTGACACGTTGTTGTTGACACGCTGAAGTGGATACGTTAGATGTGTGCAAATAGGAGTTTAACAGAAGTTTGAGAATTATTGGTTAGTTGAAGATTGAAAAGCAGTGGAATTAATAAAAGATTACAGAGCGTGAAGCCATCGTCATTTGATCGAGCCGAAGCGAGTGCCTGAAAGTTTCCAGTGTAGGATCCGATACATTAAAGGTTCAGGTACTGTACACTTGATTAAGTAGAAGCTAGTTATTAATGTGAGACGTAATTGTATTTGAGCCTATTTAAGCTGTCTTAGATTCAGTTGAGGGTCTGTAGTAGTATCCCTGTGTTATAGAATCTCACCTCCGCACTCTAAGATAAATCATAAGCCTAAATTAGAATTGTATTGTGCCTGTTTAATAATTGTTAATAAGAATTAATAAATCAAATTTGATTGGAAATAATGTCTGTGGATTATTCAGTTCCTCCTACACATCTAGCCGGGTTTACAGGTAGACAAGAGGGTTCGGATGTAAGGGGTAACCGAACGTTACCACAACGTTAAAAATAACGAGAATGCATTTGAGAGCTCTAAAATAATAGCATTAATCCTTGAAGACTCAATACCACTCAATACTACAATTTTCCATTCATAATGTAAATTTTTTGAAATACTTCTGTTTGGATAGAATGACATATTTGTTATTAACCAAATGACATTATCATTAAATGTTTATTTGTATGTTCATTTATAAGTCGCACTTAATTTCTATTCAGTTCTTATTAATCCTTTGTTGCTCACTACCCTTTAAAGTCTTAATTTCAACAATAACAACAACAACAAAAAAGACGTAAGCACTGTATTTAGGCCTAAGGGAATATGTAGGTAAATTTTTATAAGAATTGCCTGAACCATTTTAGTTCTGTGAGTGTTCCAACAGATGGAACGCTGAGTCACAAGATCCCTTAATAGTGCTGCTATGCGAGCATTGCAGTAAAGACCAAAAATGAAAAGAAGCTGTTTCATATGAATAAAAAAACACTATGTTATACCTGTGTAACAGATTTAGTATGACCTAAAGAGCACTACAAGGAGACCTACTACTTTACACCCCCTCCTCCAAAATTAAAATGGAAAAATAAAATGAAAAGGTAAAGGTAAAAAGATACGTTTTTGGTTACATATGATTTTTTTTTGTATAAATTTGGGGTTAAACACTGGGGAGAAGTTCCAGCAGCTTTATGCGGTGAACTACTCCTAGTAACTGTTGAATAGCAACTGTTGTATTCCACAGACTCTTATTACACAAATATTTTTCAAAATAAACGGCATGTTGCCATTGCGCAAAAGATAAAGTACATGGACAAGTACATAATCGATGGCGTTGGAAAATGGCATGAAAAAAAATTATTATTTTACACAAAATATATATTATAAAAGCCTTCTTCGAAAAATTAAATTAATGTATTTTGAATTCAAGAGTGTTATTGTCCCGTGTGTCGAGTTATTCTTAAATTTAGTTAAAAAAGTTTCATGAAAGAAGTATTGAGGTTTAAAAAGTTGTAAGGAATTTATATTACTTCTTCCCTCTAGCCCGGCTAGATGTGTGGAAGGAATTAAATGATCAAAAGACATAATGAACTTCCATTGTTTATTTGTCACAATATTCAACACAGAAGTAGTTACTTAGAGTATTAACTCTAAGATAAATTTGATCAACTAGGGGACTAAGGTGAGACAAGATAGCGTGGGGACAACATCTACGATCATGAGAATCTATCCTTACGATAACTTATACAAAGCTTGATTTAAGGAGTTTGTTAATGAATTAACTCTCGAACTTCTATTTAAATTAAAATTACAGTACCTGAATTCTTGCAACCCTTTAACTTATTCGATGTAGCCTTGAACACTAATAGTTGACTTCAGCACTTCTTAGAGATTCCAACTTCACACGTCGTACACTTTTTACGTACTACTGCCGGATTTCTATTGTCTTATTAATTCACTTCACATCCGAGCTATCCTCACTTCACTAATCTTCATTTCTCACTTCACTAACTCTTTAAACTCGCGAATACAGAATATATATATTAAACTTAATTTGCATAATCACGTTTTCCTGTCCTAGGGGAAAGTTGGTTGAAAGAATGCTTGCCCTAAAGAAATCCCCAAGGATTTAGTGAAAGGAACCGTATAGATCCGTCACAAAGTCTCAAAATATTAAAAAAAATATCCGAGATATAAAATTCGAAAATATCAACTTCCGCGTGAAGTAATGAGATATCTGATGGTTAAATTTATAATAAATGTTCTCCAATTATATGCAAAATAATAAAAAAAAAGTAATTTGATTGAAAATTTTAAACTTAAAAAAAGTAAAATGTCCTGTTTCGTAATTCTTACCCTGTTACACTTTTGAGTAATTAGATAACTTATTAAGTGGAGGTAGCCTTAAAAAATGCAACGCTTTAGTTTTTGTTAACCTTTGGTACACTTTAAGTTTTGACATTATTCTTTTAAAATACAACTCAACCTCTTAAACAGTAATTACTAAGAAATGAATTAGTTGCATTTATTGCAAAGAAAACACCGCGACGAGGCCAAGCTAATTTTCGACGTCGCTCGTAAAAGTGCGAGCTAGTGGAAAAGCTTCGCAATTACGATCTGAGGCGATCATGGTTTTTCCCGTCACGCGAAATGGCATTCGGAGACATTTCATGCATCGAAACAATAATTACTCGCAAATATTTAACAGACTAAGATGATATATGACTTCATTATATGCATACACCCTCCTTCCCCCTAAAAATAAGCGCAATGGAGTAGCTATAGGAGAGAATGTTCAGTTTTCTTCTCTTTAAAATGAGATAGATTTGAATCGGAGTACAAATGCAGATAAAAAAAAATAAACGTCAATTTTACAAGAAAGACTTGAAAAAGTTTTAGTTGTACAAAACTATACAAATTAAAAATAAAACTGTAAGAGATTCCACCTGGAATCTCTTAAATTTGGATTCAAAATGAACACCAGCCATAATCAAAACAAATAAAGTTTATTTATCCTTTTATAAATCCAACAATACCCAGCGAAGGAAATGCACGTATATAAAGTATTGGAGCCAAACTAGGTGGCCGCGGTAGCCAAGTGGTCAAGGTATCGGATCATGGCTAACGTGTCATGAGTTCAAGCCCAGTACCACTGAAGACGCGCCGTATAGGGGAGCGATGCACGTTAAATCTGTCGAGAGGTCAAACGTTCTCCCGTTGGTGTGGTGTGGTAGTTAGGAGAGGGGGTGCCAGCTCAAGTGTCGTCCACATCACTTGACCACGGTTCAAAATTGCGCGGACCGTCCCCAAAAGCCCTCGTGTAGCTGAACAGTGCGACATTAATATTCACTCACTCACTCACTCACTGAAGCCAAAGCGGGGAAGATGAGATATTTTATATTTAATTATAAATAGAGTCACTTACGTTTGGAAATAATTGTAACTCCTATCCCCAATAATCGATTTATAGTCGATTAGAATCTAATTCAATATATTATTGACTGAACTGTCTGTTATCAATTTTATATATCAATTAATCGACGAGTTTCTCTCGTCTAACTTTCAATTACTTTACGTTAATATCAAACTCCTATCGGCTAACTCCTAACCTTTCTCTCTGTTATAGAACTTAAAAGTTAATGCTTTAATATACGACATGATTTACATATATCACATCTTCTTCGTGAGAAAGTTTTCAATTGAACAATATATAAATCAATAGAATTCCCCCAAAAAGGATTGGTGAAAGAACCCGTTACAAAACTATGTTTCTTACAGTGCTCTTCATTACTGGTTATATATATTCTAATTCTACTTTTTAGTTTGATTCACATGAAAGCGTGTTTTTCAGTTTTTTTAAACTATAATTTATTTTTCATTTTTTTAGTTCGATCTACAATAAAAGCGTGTTTTTTAGTTTTTTAAACTGTTATTTATTCATTGTTGAATTTATCCTTCCGTTTGATATTTGGATCCGAAATTACGTGGCTTCTGGAATTAGTCTTGTTCTTCAATGGGTATTAATTAACGGATCTGAAGGGTATTTATTCTCTCTGTTTACGGGGCCTCGGATAAATCCAGTATCGTTATATTTCAAAGATTCCGTCTCTTTAGATACGTCAAACTAATAAAAGCGTGTTAAGAAGAAATATAAGTGTCAATCATATTATCACCTTTTAAACGTATTGCTATAATGTTAATTCGTATCATCACTTCTAAACGTATTGCTTTATGAAAATAAAAAAATATTTCGCAGTTAGAACATACATTATTTTTTTCACATACACGAGTCTTTTTTTTATTTCCACTTCCAGAAAAACTAGATAATTGTTTATATTATGATAAGAAATTGCTGACGCACCCACCCTTCCCTTTCTTACATAAAGAACACTTTCTTTTGTTTTATTGTTTTTAACCACAAGTGTATTCGCATTTAGGGTTGCACCTTACAGTCACGAAATCTGGAAATGGTACATGCAATAAGTTACCCAATCTGGAAATGGTATGCGAAATTAGTCACCCTATCTGGAAATCGTTATTCCTGATGATCCTGATCCAGACAATGGAACAAAAGTATAAAATTATTGTATTGCCATCAATCCTTGACAAGTGTGCAAAACTTCGAATTAATCTGATATTTTAAAGTGGGTAGAAACGAGTTCAAAGATTCCGTTACATACAAGTGAAACTTATAAAAGCATGTAAAAAATTGGCTTTTGTGTCTCAAAAGTTTGCCGTCCCCTGCTCTACCTATACGGTTCTGTAGATGTTGAACAAATTAAATAAAAGAAAGCTGCTTAGATTATTATAATTACTCAAGAGAGTGTGTTCTTTTTTTTAATACAGTACTAAATACAGGCCGCCCATCCGGTATAGTGGTCAGTGAAGCTGACTGCGGTTCCGTAGGGACTGGGTTCGAATCCCGGAGAAGGCATAGATGTTTGTGTTGTAATCCTTTCTTCTGTCTGTGTTGTATGCCCCGTGTTATACATTGCGTGGTGCACGGGGTTTATAAATGTTAAAAAAAAATACTAAATACAATATATTTTTCTTATCCTCTGTAAATGAACTCAAGAATGACAAATTACCAAATCAGTATTAATTTATACACAAAATTATTATAAAAAGGTTCTTTAAAAAATTTCATGCGTATTTCAGATTTACCACAATCTAAGGAATTTTTATTAGTCTTTTCTATGGTTTCCTTTACTGTATTAAAACGAATTAAAAATAATTACGTCACAGCAAGAGCTTTTATCCATTAAAAGATATAATTTATCTAAAAAAATTAACGATAAATAAAACAGTTAATTAATTTTTTTTTTCTTTGATAGTGTCCTTCATTTCGAACACATTAAAATTTTCAATTACCAAAGCAAACTTTAATCTTGCCAATTAATGAATAAAGATTAAAAAAAAACATCTTAGTATAAAAACGACATTTTTCTCTCTCTTTTAACTGAAGAAATCCACAAAAACATAAATCATAAATAGAGTTGATATAATTACATCCAAGAAAGTATAATATTTCATAAACAGCTTTTGAGAAAATACAGTCCCATTCATTTCCGAAAATATTTTCCACTTTACATCATTAAAAAGCTCGAGAGGGAGAATAAATCATTATAAACACCTTTATTCCTTCTTACCTAAAGAGTCGCGAGCAAACACTGTCTACAAATCCAACTCGTTAAAAGAATGAACGAGCGAAATAGAACGCCGCGATTTCGAATTTTCCTCCCGACCAATGATCTAACGTTTAAAGACGATTTTAGGAAATTTAATAATGCACTCGTCATAATGGGGTGGCCTCGACAAGTTCGATAAGAAAAGGAGAGGGGTGGGAGAGGAGAACAGAACAGTTTTCGAGTAGAATGTCATATTTCACCGACAATCGTTCCTCTTTCAGAGGCGAATGACAGAGGAACAGATGGCTTATTGCGCATGCGCTTGATTAGAAATTTGCTGCAGAAGCGAATTTTGTGTTATTATTTTCATGTATCCAAACTTTTAAAACAGTTTTTATTTATTCAGTTTTCTTACAGACAATAAAAAGATGAGGTAGCTCTTATTATACGCATAGAATGTTTAATATTTTTAAACTTTTTATCGGTGGAAAAATAATTTAAAATCCTGTGAAGATGTGGTTAGTTAAATGTGGTCGAATAGAACGAATATAACAACTACAAAAATATAGAATTCTAGGACAATATAAATTTTCTAACGATAGATAGAATAATACAGTAATACCACGAACTTACTCGATAGGTGGGACTTAACCACTTAAATTGAATCCGCGTAAGTCGGGGTATGATTTTCATATATAATAGAACGTCGTTTATCCGAACGTTTATTATCCGGAGCGTCAAATATCCGAACCAAAGTCCGGATCCGTTTTCGAACAGTGCAATGCTCAACATTTGTTTCCTGTGAGGCCAAAAGAGACGGGAAAGCTTAAGGTGAGGGATATTCGGGGAATTTCAGCTGTGTGATTTAGTAAACATTTGCGTGGAATAATAGGTCAGTTTGTTTCGAAGTGAGGGGGTGTATACATGTTCTTTTGTTGAGTTTTGTTGATGTAGAAACCTGGATGGTCTGCGATGCAGAAGGCTGTGGATTTCAAATTCTAAATGATGACGAGATTGTGACTACCGTGCAAGAAGGATCCGACCCTGTCGACGATGAAATGGATGAAGACGAGGACAACAACAACGAAAGTAGCAAATGCTGACGCGAATTCTGCGTTAGAGACAGCTATGGAGTGGTACGAACAACAATCAGAGAGCTATTCTACTCAACTACTGCTGCTGAAGAGAATCAGAGACCTTGCATTGAAAAAACAAAGGTGTACAATGGTACAGTGAAAAATAAGTGATTATTTTCCACAATCAAGGTAAAGTTGAGACATTTTGCACCTATTTTGCTTTTTCTTCAAGTACGTTTCCTACATGTGATGATTTTCAATATTTGTATAGTGTCCAGTATCATGTACTGCATGGATCGAATTCGGTTTTCGGTTATCCGAACAATCGTGTATCCGAACGGTGCCCGGTCCCAATTGATTCAGATTAATAACGTTCTACTGTATGAATTATTTTTATTTGGAGATGGAGACGAAAGAGAAGATAATAATAAATAATAATTAAGCAAAAAAATGTCTAATAAAATCTTAGCTAACACAAATACAAAATCTCAAGCAGAAGTTATTCTGATATGTAGAAGGTTTCACAAAATCTAACAAAGTAGTCTGCCCCCTCCCCCAAAGATTTTTTTCCCCAGCAAAATTTCCACTTAACATGTCAATAATTTTTTGTTCCTTGTTTTGTTGAAAAAATACACTCATAATTGGAGTCCATATTTTCTAAAATTTGTAACCCCCTTTTCAATTAAATTGAAGCCTTCTGTCAAATTCCCAGTCGTCATTCGATCTTCTGGTTGAAGACAAGTTCCAAAGACAAGTTCTTCAATATCTTGCTCCAACTCATGTATTTCTATGAGTTTCTCATCATTGCCAGCTCTTGATTGTGGGAATCCAGCAACTCTTGAACGTCATTACTATCCACTTCTAAATTTATTTGACTGGCAAGATCGACAACATCTTCAACCACATTACTATTTTCATCATCAATTTTACAAAATTTTCTCTGTTCTTTTTTTTTCTTTCCTTTCTTTAAGCAAAAGATGAATCGACGAGGTTTGAAAATCGTGTTATTCCAAGCACGTAAGTCGGGATAGCATAAGTTAAGGTATTACTGTAAATATTAATAATAATTTTCCATTGAAATTAAAACAATATTTTACAATACCTTAATAGTTTCACTCAATAATCTTGTAGTTGCAGATTGGATTTACTAACAAATGGATAAACCTCAGGACATTATTACAGTTTTTTTAGATACGGCATCGCTTATTTGAGGAGTTACGGTGGCATGCCATTGGTCGAATAGAAGCTAGTCATAACGATTCCTGTACTATCAAGATGGTTGAGTTTGAGCTATTTTGTAATCTCGATACTCAGGAATAGATTTATTAAAAGTACAGAATAAGGTATAGAGATACAAAAGCAGCATATTTTCCCACAATTTGCACTCAACTACAGAAGGACTCTACATCAACTCACCTCAGATCAACTGTGTGTAGAAAGCTTCATGAAAAAGGGCTGTTGGCTTGATTGTCTGTTTACTCATTAAAGTCGGCTCTTTGAAGCTGATGTGATACTGATTAAGTGCAGTGCTGTTTAGGTCACTGGTAAGGCTGAATCATTCCTGTGAAAGGCTGCCTTAGAGCGACATTGGGATGTTCGGTGGTGTGAGCCTTGATAGGTCACTATAGGCCTGAGAGTCCAAGCTAATCGGGGAGAGAGAGATTCTGTTGGAGCGTGCTGGTGCATCGTAGAGTGTTGAAGCCTGTAGAAGTGTCTCTCTAGCGTCTGTGAAGCTTTGTAGCGTATCGAGAGTATCTTGGGTTTTCTCTTTTGGTGTCTATTTAAAGGTGGAATACGTCACGCCCACAATAGATACGCTTGAGGCAGAATCCTTTCTTATTGGACGTAACCGGGATTAAAATTCGGCGATTGGTTCTAGTCACCTCTCCCGCGGTAGACTTCGAACCCGGAGATTGGCGTGGGAACTGTGCTTGTCACCTCTCTGTCGACTGAATAAAGGGATTTCAAAGAGGTTGACTTGCTTTGGAATATAAGCGTCAGTGTGTCCGGACTCGGATACTTTTCCAGGCCAAATTTCATGACCATTGAGACGTCACTAGTTCGTTAAAAGGAAATGGTTTTTTTGGGAGGAGACCACCGCAAAGCTACAGAAGGAATATTGCTCGTGAGCTTAGTTTTGAACCATAATCAAATGAAAAGGACAGCAAATTGCTACTCCTTTACTTAAGTTTCTACACAATGCCATATATTAGAGAACTTAGAGTTTCAGTTGATTTAGCATGCGTCTGTACACTGTTAAAAATCGTTCTTGATTTTTAGTAAGTCCTAAACGAAAAACTAGGTGGATTATTTAATAAAATAAATATTGTCCTACCTTTTCTGATGTTTTCCAGGAAGAGAGTAGTCAGGTGTGTCTTATTTGTTGTTGATAGCTGTTGTGAAATTGTAAAAAATATTCTTCTTCTTTCATGCTGAATTCAATTTTTTAATTAAAATTATTTGTTAAGAATTTATTTACATTGTTACACTACATATAAACATGAACACAAGACATTAAACATAGAGGAAATAAAACGATCATTCCTTTTTTGGGCGTCTCCCTAAATCTACTCAAAACAAAAAGCATTTTTTGTTTACTTCTGACGCAAATAGCGTCCTCTGATGGAGAGAAAGCATGATTCACATATAGTTTAAAGTTACTGTTTCAAACATACACAGCGAGTTTTCCGTGGCATCAAGACTTGAACCTAAGACTCAACAACGCCATTTACATATTCGTGATCATGGCCACTGGGCTCTGTGGCCAAGAAGAAGAATTGGACGCATCTCTCGGGTGCAACACCTCGCATCACTACCGAAATAAAACGTTCAATTGGTCATGAGCACATAACAATGGTGAGTGTAAGTCAGTGCTTCTCAAACTTTCAACACATTCGCGACCCAATATTCAATCATAATTTCCATTGCGCCCCCTCCATACAATAACACTGTATTGAAAGCTACTAATACGACTTTAACCTCTTAAGTGACACGACGTATATAAACGTCTCACTCAGTCAAAACATTAATTTTCTGGACGTATATATACGTCTTTCCAAAGTACGTTATTTTCTGTGCTATGCTATCCTAAAACTATTCCGAAGGCTTTGGAATGCAATAAAAGGACTTTGACAGTGTTTGCGAAGGAATTACTTATTTCAGAGGATTTGATCCCCCCTCCCCTCCAAAAAACATAATATTCAGCGGCGTCTACGTGGAAAATGTTGGCATTGGGAGCGAATCGCGTAACTTTTAATCGCCAGTTAAGGGATTAATTATAAAACTACAAATTATCAAGATAAGTGTTAATACAAGCCCATGGGGGCCACTGGTAATTATCAAACTTGTTGTTAACTTAGTATTATTAAACTAATTATAAAATACATTGTACAAGTACTGATACATTTATAAGAGTACTATATCAGTGTAAATGTGTATTTTATTTTTTATTATGTCAGAATGTATTTTGTTTGTTTACTTTCAGTAAATTAATATTTTTTTAAATAATCTTTGTTTTTGACTTTCAATATGCTCGCGCCTCCCTCGGAGAGTTATTACGCCCCCTAGGGGGCGCGCCACAGTTTGAGAAAAGCTGGTGCAAGTCAATAAGATCTACACGTTTTAATCATCAGTTCACATTCCGCAAGCGGGAGTAAGTGAATGTTTTTTTACGTCGCACCATAAAGCAACACGAAGATTATTGGCAGAATACTCAGGAGAGCTAAACTCACCCTAAAAGTGTTCAGACTACAGACCAGTTTCCCGGGAAACAACCCTCCCCGGGTCCAGTCTTTATTTAAAAAGAAATATCTTATTTTACATTTTTATAGAAGCACACAACTCACAAACCAAAGTCAAATTCCCAGTTCACATATATAAACTACATAACACAAATTAAAGATAGTTTCATAACATACATACGTAACAACAAAAGAAAGGTAAAATCACGATATTCAAGAATAACTACGCAATATAAATTATATATATAAAGTCAAATTCACAATAAAAATGTACAAAGCCAATAATAATAATAATAATAATAATGATAATAATAATAAAGAGAACCCATATATATAAAAGGCAAGAGTAGGGGGTGGAAATATCATTCCAGCAATCTTGCCAAGTTGATCAGAGACAACAATAATCTCCAGTTGAAGCCAACATTTCCTGATGATACTCGTTCACCTCAATTTATCCTACAGTTTTAAGAGGACATTGGCGACAGGACTTTGTAATCTGAAGTTGATTAACAAGAGACAAGGACGACACCTGAGCTGGAACACCACCCAATGATAGATTTAACCTGCATCAACCCATATACATGATGAGTCTTCAGTGGTACACCAGCCACAAATCCAAACCACTAAATTACCTCAGCCACCACATCCTGCTTGCAAAGAGATTCAAGAGATTGTTGGTATGGGTATAGCCGAGAATCCGTTATTAGTGTTGTCCACTATCATCTAGTTGGAAGAAATAAACTGCACGCATTTATGAGTGCGGGTAAGTTTCTGTTTAATCCGGGAGAAGTCACGTACTCGATACTAACATTAGTAGTCATTTGAAACTTTTTCTGGCTTGTGTCTTTTTCAAAGGGCGCAGTTTGCTTTGTGGCACACTTGTGACTTCATATCTTTCTCGATGGAGTTTTGTAGGGCAACATTTGAAAATTTCCCTTTCATGTGTTCATCACTTTTCTGAAATTTAATTTCGTATCATGATTAATATCTATTATTTCATCAGGTCCTTCCTTCCTGCTTGATCAGTCCGTTTCAACTTCATCCAATAGAGATCGCTAGTGCCCATTTCTATTTTTTATATTCTGTTCATTTACATCTATGAACCCCATACAACAAGCAATCAAAACCACTAAGTCGTTCCCAGGGGGAAATGTAGCCCGTTCATAGAAATTATTTCGGAACAAAAGTGGTCGCACGGGGAACTTAGTCATTTCAAGTACCTTAAGATTGTAAAAAAAGTATGTCACTCCCAAAAAAGAGGGAGATACGCGACAAATACATTTTAATTCCCAAGAATCTTGTCATATAGGAGAATACTATTACTATCAAGGTCATTGGTAATATATATGCAGTTTTCCCAGAATTAAAGATTTGGTGAGACTGGGGTGACTCTTTGCCCCACTCTCGGGTTAAATAGTCATGCTGCCTTATATATCATTCACAAAGAGGTACTGTTAAGGCTTCGTTTCACAGTGCAAACATTCTTACTTGAATTGTTGGGTGTCCAAGATGCAATGTGACTTCTTCCTCCTACAGTACCATAATGCTAGACCCCACAGAGCTTGGTTGGTGGAGAATTACTTTCTTCAGGTGACTATTGTGCTTTTGGTTTGGTCAGTACATCATTCTTCGGGCATGAATCAGACTGAAAATATTTGGAATGCTCTGATGATATGTATTACTGCTTTTACCTACCCCCCCCAGAGCTCTTCATTCTCACTAGACAAACCCAATGGATTTCATCATATTTTGAACATGGAACTTTTCCATCGTGCATATATAGCTGTTAAGGTTGATCACACTCCAAGTCAAAGCTCATCATACACTGAACTCAAATACCATGTTTTTTTTTGGAATGGTTTCATTTTGTATATTTTCAAGATAGAAAACTCTTATTTGTTTATTTTAAGCCTAAATTGTGAAGCTTTGTGAGACTTATATTTTGCGAAATTTCAACAAAACAGAAACATCACAATTGCTTTTTAAAAATTTTTCCTTAATTTTTGAAATAAGTAAAGTAACTAACAAAATAAAATTAGATATTTTGATTAGAAAAAATAAAATCACGATAGGTCTTCCTTCAAACATTATTAATTTTTCTTTTCATATTTTTTTTAGCTCCATTCGGTGGCATCTTAAAGTTTCAAGAAATAAATAGGCTCAATTCATGACGGTCACATGAACACAATCACGTGTTTTCCATTGATTTTAAAACTGACATTAGAATTGTACTTGTTGCTCTGCTTGTAAAATTTAGAAAAAACTTCAAACTTGGTTATTTGAAAAAGGTGTTCAAATGTTAAAGTCTTCAAAAAAAATTTCAAAAAAACAAAAATATTTTTATATTATACATGCACATTTAAATGAAGTGTATTTTATTTACCTATGTGCATTGTTATAGTTTGCGAATATGTATATTTTAAAGGAATATGCGAAAAGAGCAAGGTTGGTAACAGCGAAGTTCATGAATTGATAGGTCGGAAACACTTGATTGTAAGTATCATGTGACTATGACGTCACATAAATTTAACCCATTATAAAACAATGCGAATTCGAAGGAAAAATTTCAATCAAATTAAGAATAGGGTGCATATTTCTTGCCTAAAATTAATAATAAGGTGCATATTTCTTGCCTAATTCAAAACATTGGGGACCATTAACAATTGGAATAGCTTCTATTTTAATTTAACCCACTGATTTCAATAACAAAGACAAGCATTTATTATAACTTAAATAGAAATCATTATCAGGCTAAATTAAAAAAACAGAGAACGTAGCCATTTCACTAAAAATAAAATTTGGTTATCCCATCGGTATTTTATTCATTCTATAGTACTTCATATACATTCGAATAAGCAAATAAAAAAAGTTTGCTGTTTCTTTTGATCAGTAAAACCTAATGAACCCTAAAATTTATATCATTAAAATTTTTTTTTTATAAAGTTTTGTAAAGATGATAAAAGTTGAAAATGATTTTTCACTATCAAAAATACTTGAGCCAAAAAAAAAAAATGCTTGTCCCTTAAATTGCGGTAGAATGAAATCATACAAAAAAATGAGGTAAAGTATTATACATTGGCAATTTCGTCAAATCGAAATACATCGCCAAATCCTGCAATATACAGCCAATAGTGGAAGTCATCCCTGAGCATATTCAAACATATTACACTCATGTCCATAAATGAAGGCTAATGAAGTTCAGGCAGAGAGAGAGAGAAGAAACAAAAATTTGACTTATTTGTAAAGTCTATTTATTAAACAAAAGGTAAAGAGCAAAAAGATGCTATATGTTTGACATAATTAATAAAAATTGCGATTTTTACTCCCTGGAGCAAATTTAAAAAAGAACCTGTTTACAAGTACAAAAACAGTATAACATGGTTAGAATGATGGTTAATACGGAGTATGTCTCCCGGACGATGCAATACAGGCCTTACAACGCCTACGCATGCTGAGTATCAAATTATCAATCTGATCTTGGGGAATATTACACCACTCATCAAGCAATACCCTCCAAAGTTCCGGTAGACAGGTGGGAGGGGTTGACGGGCTGCAATT
>BMAO01016239.1:0-19554 GCA_019973975.1 Trichonephila clavata | reverse complement strand
GTATAACCTGAGAGCTAAGCAATGGGATGATCAAATCGTCTTCTGTATTTCCTTGGTTACCCGGTACAAAAATGACCCATTCTTGACATTAATTGTAAAAGGAGAGGATTAGGGAATTATGTATTGCAACTTATAGCGTAGTAGAACTGTGTGTCGTCTTTCTGATTCACCTACATCCACTTCGAAAGCTGTGCTTCATTTGAAGAAAGTGTTATTGAGTGTGTTGGATGTGCATTGAATAATTCTTTGGAAGCTACTGCCACTCAACCGAATGATCTGTGCCGTCTCTTACTGTCTATAGTTAGACAAACTACATTCAAATTTGTTCTCATCAATCTTCGTTACTTCATCACAATAATACTGTGTCATATGTTGCTGTCCTCAATTGCCAAAAGTTAATGAATTTGGTTTGAAGCTTTTCCCCAATTCTCCTTATTCTTCTGACTTGAAACCAACTGACTGTCACCTATTAATGCGTTGAACAGTTCATTCAGTCAGAAAATGTTTGATGATCTTAGTGCTGTGAAAACTGCCGTCCAAGAATTGTGACTCGAAACCGCCGGAATTTTACCACCCCGTGGGATTTATCTCCAACCAGAAAGATCGCAAGAGGTCATAGATAGAGAGAATGGAGATATTAACAATCATAGGTAATGACCATTTTGCGTTTATTTGCTTTTCTTTATGGGTAATATAAAAGGGTAGAGCTTTTGCACTCACTCAAAATTAACAGTAAGTATTAACAAATATTTTTTTTAATAATTGGCAAGAATGTCCATCGTTTTATACATATTGGAAAACTGTACATAAATTGCATATATGATGATTGTATAAGATCTTGTGCACCTTTTTGGTTCAATTGGCATTTTTACGTTTTAATATAATGTTATATTTAGATTTAAATGATAAACATAAATATTACGTGTTGAAATTTTTAAAAATGATAATTTTACCAGTGATGATTTTATAATGATAATAATCATATATTAAAACGAAATTTTTGTACAGACAGATCTCTTACTGTTTTATTGGTACTAAAATAAGTATGATATTCTTATTTAATAAGGAATAAGGTCAAAATAGGGGCGCTGTTATTTCTTAAAATAAGTAGTGAATTTCATCATTTTTTTTGTTGTTTCCAGTAGAGTTGCCTATCATATAATTTTATTAAGTAATGTTTTGATTAAATTTTAACAAAAAATACACTTATTATTCATTTACTTCAGATTTTTAATCATCCTTAAATATTTTGAAATTTATCAAACAGTCGAAACAGAAAAGTTATATTATTAAGTTTGAGTTTCTTCTAAAAAATAATTTCAAATACCATGTAATTTTAGTTTAATAAAAAACCATTGCTTACTTTTTTATTAAAAATAAAGTAACGGAATTACATAATAATTCCTTGATTTTGCATACTAAGGATGCATTATTAAGAAATAAAAGAAAATCAAAGTTTTATTCAAAAACAAGCGGAAATTTTCAATTAAGGTTTTTGAAATTTACCTCAAAATTTAAGACATCATTTGGTAAAAAATCATTGAATTAAAAAAGTATATTATATATTTATATACCATTTGTAATTTTTAATATCTAAGTATTTCATTTAAGTTTTATTTTTCATTTTATTTTATGTTAAAATTTAACAGAAACTAGAAACTTATTTTACATATGTTTTTTTATTTCCTTTTATAATCACATTTTCTTAGCTCTTTGAATACTATTTAAAAAATCTTGCTATAATTAGCAAGATTTTCATTTACCTAATTTTTAAATACATGTGTTTGTTTATTAACTTAGATTAAAAGGAAACCATTTTTATCACAGGTATTTATTTATTTCTGAATAAACTAACGTACTTTTAAAAAGCATTTAGTCTTAATGAGTACCTCGTAATTCTATTCCACCAAAACCACAAATGAAATCTTATCTCTTGAGTTTAATGAGAAACTAAAAAATCAACACATTTTTAATTTCATAAAGCAACATAATTTCTAATTTTTAGTTAAATGAGCTGTATACTTTGTAATAAAAACCAAATTTTTTTATTCCCTTTGAATTGATAATTGAAAAAGAAAACTTTCTATTCAAGTTCCATGTCATAAGAAGCGTGTGGAACATTTTGGAAGTGAAAGTGTAATTAATTTCCTAGACAATTAGACGAAACTGGTTAGAAAATTTCTTCATTTAATCTGCAGACAAAAAATTTAAAAGACAATTTTTAAGTATTAATATAATATGTGAATAGTTCCAGAGTAGTCTTTTGATATTTTTTTTTCTAAAGTGTCAAATTTGCTTCGCCTTTCAATCAGAAAACATATGTGCTAGAATTACTTCCAATTACTCTCTTTCATATCTCTCTTAATATTTTTTTTTTCTGTAACTCATTTTCTAATTTACTTTTATTTTTGATATTTGAAACCAAAAGTATCATCAAAAGTAAAAGCTTTAGATCATTTTTACGACAACCTAAGTAATGTAATGTACGCATATTTCTGAAAGAATGAATACTTTTCAGTTATAAAAATTGTTGTTCTAATTTAGAGTCTTTACAATCTTCTTAGTTGTTATGTTGCTTCTTTCAAAAAGAAAAAAATAGTAAAGAGATTTTAGAATAAGCTACGCAGTTGTACATTATTATTTTTTTGAACATGTTTCATGTTAAATGCTTTTAACAAGTACCGTACATTTATACAGAATTTGTTTCGCAAAGATGCATGGACAGTTAGTAAAAAGTCAGTACTGAATAAATATTTTTTATTAGATTTGAAATTTTTGAGTTAAAGTTAAATAATTTAAACATTGCTCTTGTAAGAATGAAGTATTTTATTTAACGTTAAGTAAAAGCATTCTTTTTTCCTGCAAAACATTAAGAATTTCTTGGGTAACTTGCAGTAAAATTTAGTTTGTAGTCTGTACTTTTTGAGTAGTTTATTTATTTATTTTCACCTTATTTCATAAATCCCACAGTGTTTTGATTAAATTTATTAACTATAACTCTTATAATATTTATGTTTTAGCTACTTATTATTTTACTTCCAATATCACTCTAATCAGTGCTTCTTCAAACCCAATATTCATTCATAATTTTCATCGTGCCCCCCTTCATCCAATAACAATGTATATTTAATTCAACAATACTATACAGTAAAGCTAAACCCACAGTACGAATTTCTTCTCTTAGTGCCGCCGGCATATATAAACGTCTAGCTCAGATAGTATATTAATTGCCCCGGACGTATATATACGTCTTTCCGAAGTACGATCTTTTTCTGTGCACTCTTATCCATATTATTCCAAAGGCTTTGGGATGCAATAAAATGACCTTGACAGTGTTGGAATGATTTACTTATTTCAGAGGATTTACTTATTTTAAAGGACTTAAGGGATTAATTATAAACCGTACAAATTATCAAAACAAGTGTTAATTTTTGTTTTTAATTTTATGTATGACAAGCCTATATAGGGCCATTAGTAATTATTAAACTTGGTTTTAACTTAACATCGTTAAATTAATTATAAAATACATTGGGCAATACTGATGTATTTATAAGTGTACTATATCAGTGTAAATGAGTATTTTATTATTTATTATGTCAGATTGTATTTTATTTGTTTACTTTCAGTTTATTAATAATTTTTTAAATAATTTTTTATGCTCGACTTTTCAATAGACTCGCGCCCTCCCTTGTAGAGTTATCATGCTCCCTAGGTGGGCGCGCCCCACAGTTTGAGAAACACTGCCCTATATACTGTACAGAAACGAAAAGTATCATAATATGAGAAACAATTACCTTAGGACAGTGGTTAAATTGTAGTTCACGGACCCCTAAGAGTACTCAGTAGTGTCATTCTAGGACGTCCGAGAAAGTTTCTCGTTTAATGTTAAATTACGCAGACCGTCGTCAAAAGCCCTCGTGTAGCTGAACAGCGAGACGTTAATACTCACTCACTCATTTAATGTTAAGATTTTTCTCTTTTACAGACTTTGAAAGTCCTCGTAGAAAAATTGAAAGATGCACCATACTGGGCTAGATCACTAAATTTCAATATTGAAAAAGACTCCACTGGAACTCATGAATTTCGATTAAGAATAGTTATTCAATCTTTTTATTGTCTCCATCTACATGATCATTACAACTTAGTAATATTTAAAAAAAAATCAGGAAGACATTTAAAAAGATCAAGAATTGAATTCATAATGTTAACCTCTGCAATTTAAATCACTCAGTCATGTATCAGGAAGGGATGTTCATAACCTTGGGGTTCCACGATGTTGCGCTGATGCATGACGGTGTTCGCAGTGTTAGAAACTTTAAAAACCACTGCCCCAGGAAAAGTGATAGCAAATTTAGAAAAATAAACTTAACTTAGCGGAAATCTGGAACAAAAAGTTTTCTATGAATTTATTTTTATAACAAATATCTTTTAAATGAATCGA
Source organism: Trichonephila clavata (assembly GCA_019973975.1). Classification (NCBI taxonomy): domain Eukaryota; kingdom Metazoa; phylum Arthropoda; class Arachnida; order Araneae; family Nephilidae; genus Trichonephila; species Trichonephila clavata. The sequence continues at coordinate 15,113 of BMAO01016239.1, read as the reverse complement.
AAACTTTTGGTTAAAAATGGAAGATTGGTTTAATACTCTTTTAACATCTGAAATCTTACTTTTGCTTTATTTAAAAAAATATCTGTTTTATATATAAATTTGATTGTTTGTATATTTATTTTGTGACTTACACAAATCTCCATCGTTATTCTTATAGCGCTAAATTCTGGCAGATGAGTTTCATAATGGTTTTAAATGATAGAAAAAAGATTATAAGTGAAGTCAAATTTTGTTATATGATATAATTTAATTATCCTCGTGCTCCCTTAAGAGTTTATGATATAATGCTAAATTTGAATTGGTTAACTTCTCATTCATTTATTTAAAAGTATTCATTGGTGGTTCTCTTTTTCTATTTAGATTTTTCCTTATTCGCTTACCGAGCCTCGAAGAGAAAAATTTAGTACCTTCAAAGTAGTTAAACTCCACTTTGTGCGTCATACATCTGAAAAAATTATTTTTTCCCTCACTGTGCTCCGTTTTAATATTTGCTTTAGCATTTTTCCTTCCTTTTAAATTTGTCCTATGTTGATTTATCCTTTGCTTCGTCATTCGTGTTTTTAGACACACCATGCCGAATGAGCCGATGCATGTTAAATATATCAAGGTGAATTCTCCCATTGGTTTGATAGCTATGAGAGAAGGGGGGGGGGTGTATCAGGTGTTGTCCTTATTCCTTGACCCTCGTCTTACTTTACAGTGCAAAGTTATTATGGTTCATGAGTAAAATTCCATGTTTAGATGTGTATGATATTTTTTCTTCATAAATATATGTTGATTTAGTAGAGTTTGCTTATAAAAGGGATGTTTTCTTTTTATAGTTTTATTCATTTACGTTATTTTATAGAAAGGATGCAAGTAATGTACTGTATTATTATTTAAAATGACTCTTTCAACCAAATAATAGTATTCAATGGTATTAATACCCGCATAAAAATAAGAAAAAAATATTTTAGAGTATTGCTTTAAGGGTGGGGTGGACATTAAGTCGATCGCGATCGACCGGTGGACCACCGAGACATTTTGGGGTGACCGCCTTTACTAATGCTTAAGTTGTGCATACTAAAAAAGCGCATTTGTGGAACAGCGATGCCAACTAATCTAGAGACTGGGTGGACCGCAACACCTTGAAAAATTTAGAAGTAGCCAGTACCCAGGAAAAGTCTGCCCACCCCTGCTTTAGGGCATAGGTTCCCAACCTTTTTTGAACTGGCGCCCCCTTTTCTAGTGAATATTTCCATACTGCCCCCTCCCACTCTAGAGAAATAAGAGTATACATAATATACATGGTGAAAACAAGGGTTAAATTTTGAAAAATTATCTATTGCAAATAGAAAAAAAATATTTTAATTCAATTTTTTCCCAAAGCCCCAATTTTTTACTTGAGAATCTGAAATAGCTATTGACACAAATATATTTAAAAGTGCAATACTAAATATTTTAGTTATAGATAAGATATTATTGCAATTGAAACGCCTACTGAATTTCTTCTTCATTTAAAAGAGTGGAATACAAATCTTAGCTTACCTGTTATAAAGACAGGCAGGGATTTCGATAATACGAAGTAATTCATAATAAACTATTGCTAAACATATGAATTGCCAGTTTCAGCCTTTAAAGAATCACACGTTAATTCCTGGTCAATATATTTAATTATGTTTCTTGGATAATATATGTAATGAAATGCACTGGACGAAACTTTTTCCTACTGCTCACAGACAAAGACAACACGTACACTACATAAATTAAAATGCACTATATCATTCAATTTAATGTAGGTCTAAATTTAATGTTATCTTTAAGTCTTTCATCCACTTCCCGAAAAACCGAAATATGTGAATTTTCGTACATGTGACGTAAAATTATTGAATACATGCAATTAACATAAGGTAAAAAGTATTAAAGTTATTTTGTTGCTACATAATCAGCGTGTTTTTTAGTCTTTTGTAGACTATATTTGGTTAATCTGCCCAAGCCCCTCCATGCCATCTCAAAGCCCCTAATTTGCTCTGGGTCTTTTCTGCCCCTTGTAAACCTCAAACGCCACAAGGGGGCGTTATTGCCCTAGTTGAGAATCTATGCTTTAGGGAATATATTCCTTGAAGATCTGAAATAGTCCGAAGTATTTATAGAACCACCAAAAGTATTCAACCAAACCCTTTTTTTACCATTGCTCCACAAATAGCACTCTTATTATTCTCTTCTCTTCTTCAACGCAATTTCCCAAATCACAGTAATTTTTTTCAAGCATCGCAATCATCACGAATCATTACGTTTGTTCGAAGTTCCACGAATCGACATTTGCGGATAGCGAGAGCCATTAATCGCCTCTATCTCTTCTTTGTATATTTTTGCCTCCACCATACAGAAAAGAAGAAGCGGCAGAGAACACAATGCACCGCAGAATGAATGATGCGATGAGAAGGACACAAATTCTCTACCAACTTCTCATACTTTTCTCTCTGATTCTTTCATGCATAGGAGAGTAACGAATTGTTGTGGTCAACCCGAAGGCTTACGGATAAGCCTGGAAAGAAATAGCGTTTTCTCTTTCTTTTTTGATTCTTTCGTCGGTGAGGTAGATTGTGGATTACTTGAGTCTGACTGAGGAGGATTCTGTGCGTATGATAAATAGATTCGAATATATTACGGACAAAAGCCGATAGACTGGAGTGATGAGTAGATGAGTTTATATTTGGAGAGTTATGTGCTTTCAAAAAAAAGAGTTGGGTATCTATACTTAGAGAGTGTCAGTGCTTCTTATAAAATATTATAATACTAAAACAGCGTGAGAATGCATTGTATATAGCGAAAATATATGTGAAACATCGGATAGATATGCGAAGTTTATTATTATTTGTAAGACTTCATACGGAGCGTTATATAACTACCATGTTGACTAGTTATGAAAAACTTTGTATGAGTTCTTATGGGAGAAATGGATTATTAATATTAAAAAAGGTCATCATTAAAAAAATGCTGAAAACAAGTATATTATATTCTTTGAATTATAATTACATAATTATATTGTAAGAAATAGTTGAGATTGTGTCATTTTATGTAGAATTTTTATTAGTAAAGAAATTATGCGTGATTGGAGTATTTTCAGTACAAAACTGGATTAAATGAACCTTCGTACTAACATCGTTCTACTTTTAAGGCATTATTTCCCAAATCTAATTGATTATTTTCATACCATTATTTTTTTTAATATTAATAACTTAACACAGCATCTCTCAAACTGCGTGGCGCACTCCCTTAGAACCACGTGATAATCTCAAGTGGGGATGCGAACATATAGAAAAGTAGGAAACAAAAGATTACTTAAAAAAAGTATTAATTTATTGGAGGAAGCAAACCAAAAAAAAAATCTTAACATAATAAAAAAATACACATTTACACTGATATAGTACGTTTATATATGTATCAGTACTGTGTAATGTATTCAATAGTTAATTTAACAATGCAACGTTAAAAAAAAGTTTAATGATTACCAGTGATTTCACGGGCTTATTATATATAATATTACGTAGAAAATTTGATACTTACCTTGATAAGTTGTACGTTTTGTAGTTTTAGAATCAAAATTTAATATTATTGAATTCATTACATCTTTATTGAATTCCTTATGCAGATTAGGTCAGCTATATATAGTATAGGTTTGTTAACTAGTGAGTAATATAAAGGAGAATAGATGAATCGATGGAGTTGCCTGGAGATTGGAATACCAGAGAAGCTGTTGAAAAGGAAAGATATCTAACGATCAGGTATTAGTTATATTGATTGAGCTTTTCGGCTTTAAATTGTTTAAGATATTTAAGTGACGATAGGTCACATAGCTACATTGTAAATCAAATTTTAGAGTAGTGATTTGATCCATAAAATGTCGATCAATTGATTAAAAGCCTTCTCAGAATTATCGCCTCTCGTAGCAAAATTCCCTCTGCTCTTTCTGGAAACATCTCCTCCAATTTGATGAACTGAATTGTGACAGTGATAATTAGTGTGCTGAATAAATAGTTAAAAAGTATTATGTCGAGTCGTCCTTCACTTCCTCTCACACCTCTAGCCGGGTCCGAGAGTAGGTCCGGAGTGTTACACATTTATTAAATATCTTCCAATTTCTTACATACTAGTCCTTAAAGTCACTAGCGAAGGAAAATTACAGGGGAAGCTTGATTTTCCTGAAAACAATGTTTAAACACGCAATCTGAGTTTCTAAGACTATATATATATATATATATATATATATTATATATATGTGTGTGTGTGTATGTATATATATAATATGTAACTGCCACTTACGTCATTACTTGGGTAAGCCAAAAGTAATTAACAGAATCTCGGTAAATAATATATTAATGACATAAGATAACACATTACAAAGGACAGACACTTAGACAATTACAAGACAAACATTAGAGAAATAAGTGAAAATAAGTAAAGTTACATAGTCAGATTGACATCGAAATGAGAACGCACGCTGTCAATCCAAACTCTCTTGACGGTCTACAGTTTTGTACAGTCACACTTGTCAAGCCATATTGTAATGGGCACTACATTTCGTCTTGGAACTGACCGTGCGCAACATATATATATATGTTGTGTGTCATCACCCAATCCATCATGACAGAGATTTCATTTGTAACTTCCACGTAGGTGAACATGTAATGTTGCACATCCAATAGGAGAAATATTTGCTGATGTTTTTATACAAATACATCATCAATGTTTAACATTCAAGAAAAGTAATCCGTAACAAAAAGAAGGGCCTAGCACTTTCGTCCTGGACACTGCACAGCACACAGTTATCTTAGGAGAATCTTGCACGTGTTGCACTTTTCTATTGCTTCATCACTTCGTCATTGGAGAGAGACAAACGAAGAGCACATTTACCTTTCAGTTCACTGAGCTGCTGCGTGTTTTTGACTATTTCTGTTTTACAGCAACAGTAAATTGTATGCTTCTTTATGAATCCCCTGTACATATACACACATGTAACGAAACCAAGATTGAAAATAAGCTCTCCTATGGGCTTTGAGGTTTAAAAAACGCAACGATGGCTGTTAAAATTACCAACGACATGGATGTATTCAAATGTAACCATTGGTAAACCATATCATCATACCATGCAGCTCCCGAATGCAATTTTATTGTTGAACGTATCATTGCCACCTCGAGTCTCTATGGTGCGATTCAAGGGAAGCCACAATAATGGACGTCATCCTGTATTGTTTGAAATACGCTCTAGTACTAACCATTTGCATATTTAATTTTTTGTTCCTTTCACTCCAGTTTGATATTTTGTACTCTCTCTTCCATAGTGTCACAGTTTTAATACGACCACCAGTGTGTATTTATATACATACTAAAAACAAACTTAACGTGATGTACACGTAACTGCAGTTATATATGTTTTTCATGCCTGAATCGTTTAATCGCATTTCTGTCTAAGTATATATCATTAGGTTTTAAAACTAAAGGTACCAATATAAATTTTATAACCTTTTTATTGCACTAATTTAAAGCTTTTTTGAAACTTTGAGGTCTTTTTGGTCTCAATTTTGGAGAAATAAAAGGCCGTTTGATTACCGTAAATTCCGTTGCATCACGCGCACTTTTAACACTAAAAATAAGATCAAAATTTACGGGCGCACGTTATACACCGGATATAAAATTGATAACTTTAAAAATAAAGATGTACATAAAAAAAATTAATTTCTATATAGATTGGAATACATTTTATTCCAAAGAAATGTTATTCCTAATGAACTAAAAAAGCTGTAAATCTAGAAGTATACAATTTTTTTCAAAAACGGTATAATACTTCGAGTTGTTTAGTTCAAAACATTAGATCATTGCACACATACATTTCAAGTTTCTTCATAAAAGGAAGGATGCGTGTTTTATGGTGAATGTAACTCAAAATTAAAAAATGCAGCTTGAAAGTATAGGTGCCCGCTACACTATACACTGGATTTTACGGTTTTTAAAAATATATTTCCAGGGCCAATATATTTTGTGAAACTGCGAGATAGATCAGAATTAAATAAATTATTTTGTTCCAATTAGACTGTATTACAAAGATTCAAATTGATGGATATATCAAAAGTAATCACGCTTCTAAGGAAAACATCAATCATTTTTAAAAAGTGGGAAATAGAGTATGTTTCAACCTGCAAAAGTAACTAACTAAAGTACGAATGTCTAACTTCGGATGAGATTTAACATATCCTAATTTAATCCAATATCAGATATTCAATCAGAAAGAATATAAAATTCCATATATTTCTCATTGTATAAGTTTAAAAAGGATCTCTCTTTCTAATTTCTTCCGATTTCTTTTGAAATGAAAATTTTAAAAATATTAAAGAAATTTCGAAAATTAGAAAATGCAATTTATTTCAGTTTGGGCAAAATCCAATTTCGGGAAACGAACGTAAATTTGCTAAAATTTTCAAACTCCATAGATATTATAAAATTACAGTTAATGATAAGAATAAATTTGAACCCATGAGTGTTTTATTTAACATCGAGAAAAATATGGCTGTCTAATAACTCCACTAACGAACTAAGATTTGATGCACTCCCATCGCATTATATACATTCACTTTTAATGAGTTAATGATACAGTCAAGAAACTAATTTCACTAATAAACCACCAAAGCATTATAAGCATTGACAAATATTTTTAAAGATGGTGAGACAATTTAAATTGAGAGTGGAAACAAGCCAACCTATCTCCATTTCACGCTCAGGTTTACAAGGCAGAAACTGAAACGGTGTGTTTAATCAACACTTGCTGAAATATTACGTGAACTGACCCAATAAATCGTAAGGCAACTTCGCAGAAAGGAACCTCTCCCTCCTCTGAGTCTTGTGCAAGTGCCAAAATCGTAAAAGCGGACGATTATTCATTCGTCCTTCCCATTGTGTCTTCAGGCTGAATCCCAACAATCTGTTTTCTGATTGAGGCTAACCTAGCGGAACACTTGAGTCAACATCGCTCGCTTAAATCTTTAGACAGGGACGTTGCTATAAACCTCTCTTTCTCTCTCTCAAACCACCCCAGTTTCTCCATCCTTCAAAAGATTGAGAAAGCTCTTACTCGACCCCCTATACCACCCCTTTTACCCCTCTTGGAGAGGCTCTGATTCAAAGGGAAAAGGAGAGAGATTTGTTCCCGAAGCCTTGTGATTTTGGGAGGGAAATCTCTTCTCCAGAAGTTCCTTTTCCCGAATCTAAAGGACTTTGAAGTTTATTCAGATGCTAAGGGTTTGGCTTTGTTAAGAAGAGATTTTGGAAACGAGCGAATACTATTTGACGCTGAATTTGGTATGCGAGTTAAACTGCTATTGTTTGAAATTAATGATTGTGTTTGATGAAAAGAGATTAGATATACATATTGAACTGCATGAATTGATTGCTCATGCTGGAATTGTGGAGTGTATTTCAAGTTATGTTTTAATTAAAATGTGAATAAATATACGAGTTGGAGAAAATAAATAAAGTAAATTTTAGAAATTCCGGCTACTTTGAAATTAAATTTAATTTTAAAAGTTAAAGTTCTTAGTTGAAAATTTCCCTGAAAAGACTACAGTTTAGATTCTTTATTAATTTCGTTTTTAAGGTACGTTTCTATGTTTTAAACCGTGATTTCAAAAAAGGGTATATTTTTTTTAAAATTTAGTTTCACTTGTATTAGAATAGTCATATAAATTTTATTTGCGTATACTTTGACATGAAAAATTATTAAAATGCAATTGTTTGGCAAAAAAGAAAGAAAGAATGACAATTTTTCAAAATATTCTCTTTTTATGAAAAAATTTTCTGTAATAACAATAGTTTGGCTATATATAGTTAAGAGTTCTATTCAGAGCCTAGAACTAGAGTGTTTTTGGTAATATATAATTTATATGATTTTATTTACATTTTAATGTATAAAAGTAGATAAATTGTAAAAAAAACTCCGTTAATTATTTGCATTGATAGTAATTCTGAAAATAGTATGAGTTCTTTATGAAGAAATAAACGCTCTATTATTAATTTTATAAATTTCGGCTGTTTCTTTGATTGATACTTGAATTAGTATTTCATATATTTTGTTATATTTTCAGTCCTTTGAAACAAATAAAAGGGATCAAAATGAGGGCTAGGGAATGGAAAACAAATTATATAAAGTAATATGTTATATCAAGTATCAGATACTCGCAAAAAAAAACTAGATTATTTTGTTTTTAATTTTTACAGTAATAGTTTATGTTTATTGTGTGTTTCCAAATCAGGGTAAATGGAAAAAAAAGTATTCGACTGAAAAAATATACGTACAAATTATTTGAAATACATTTAAAATTTTCTACTGAAATTTATAAATTTATAAGTTAAAATTTTTATCAAATTTAATTTAAAATTTAGCTTTAATCTAAAGTACAAAATTATGTCTTTTAAAAAGAGAGGTTAACTGCTACTCTTTTATACAATATTATTTTTTAATTTAAAACATAAGTGTTAGGTATGTTTATATTTAAATCAACTCTGATATTTTATATAATCAGAAATCTTCTCTGATTGTATCGAACATAGATTTGTTCTCTTTTTTAATGGTATTATACTACTGCTAGATTGTTTGTTTTGTAAAATTATTCACATTTTGTTTACTAAGTATAATTACTTGAATTTTCAAGTATTCATAGGTTTTAAATCATCCCTGGTCTAGTCTGAATGTTATAATAATTGTGTTAATATGAAAATGTAATTATACTTTCGCAGTTCAAACGGCACTTGAAATTTTACTACTGGCATAAATAATCATTGAAAATTTAGAGTAAGATATTGAATTAGATTATTCTAACTCTCTGAATTGCTATTTCGTAGACTCACATTTCAAAAGAGAATGAATATATATATTAAAAATTTCTTTTAGTAAAACCCCACTTTTTCCATTAGCTTCTCACAAGTTTTACCAGAAGAGCCATAATTAATAAATAAGTAGCCAAATACTAATTTAATCTCATTGATTTTGGATCTATACATATGTGACTAGAGTATCTTACATGTAATTTATGAATTACTGTTATATTTCAAAGACGTCACATCCAATCTTAATCTTACTCCGTGTTTTGAATGCAAGGAATGTTAAGTCAGTTGAAATTTATCATCAACTTGTAGAGATATATAGTGAAAATGTAATGAGTAATGGGATGGTGAGAAAATGGGTTCCATAACTCAATGATACGTACAGAAATTTTCATGACAAAGCCCGAATCTTGCAACCATCTGTTGTCAACGTTGATTTGGCTAACAATTTTAAAGTGAAAATTCATGAAAACAGACGTTTCAGAATAAGACTGCTTTGTGATGAATTTCCAAAAATTTCAAAAACTGTTTGCCTGCCAGAAATCTCATAAATTTCCGCAAATTGGGTTCCCGTTGAGTTCCGAAAATGCTTACGAATGTTCACAAAACGAAGCGATCGGGCAGTGCTTTAACATTTCTTACCCAATACAAACAATAGGGCAATGAATTCATAAAACAAAATTATGACAGGTGATAAAACTTGGGTTGTCATGTCAATTCGAAATCAAAACAGTCAAGATACTCATTTCCCCCCACAAAACCAAAAATCAAAACAATATTGTCAGCATGAAAAATCATATTCAATGTGTTCGTGGACGAACAGGCCATTCTGCTTGTGAAACCATCAATGCATAACGATACTATGAAACACTGCAAAAACTTCGCAATGCTGTTCAAAATAAAGAGTCGTGGAAGTATCAGTAAAGACATTGTACTGCTTCATGACAACGCACTTCCCCACATTTTTGGTATCACTCAAAAACTTATTCAACAATTCAGCTGCTAGGAGTGCGATCACCCACTGCATAGCCCCAATTTCATGCCTTCATACTGTAACTTGCTTTAAAATTTCAAGCGTGATTTTTGGGGTGAAGTGTTTTGACCGCGATGACGACACACAACCGCTGGTCAGTGGTAGCTCTTTTCACTGGCATCCTCTTTCTTTGAAGAGGTTATAGACAAGATAGTTTCTCCACATAACAAATATCTGAGGAATAGTGTTAACTATGTAGGATATTATTTTCTGGTATGTTTTTTTCATTTAAAAATAAAATTTGTTTTGAAAATAGTTTTTATGTGAGTTTTTTCAAAACGGTACTCAGTTTCTGGACATGCCTCGTATTGTTGGTCATTACGTATTACACTATTGGCAAATGCCGGAAACGAAAAGACATTTTACCTATTAAAGAATGTCGCCCAACGCTGCCATCGTTACTGCGTTTGAACGTGTGTGTTAATATTTCAACTATTCCCTGTAATTCGCGGCATTTGGTTACGTTTTTTTAGTTTAACAAGATTAGTCAACAGTAAAAAACATAAGTTGTCTTTACCTACTTTTTATAACGTTTTTTTTTTTAAATTTAAATCTAGTTTTTTTTTATGGCTATGCAATCATCTTGGATAGTAACTACTTTCTGCCAAAACCCCTTTAGTGAACAGTGCGCATATTACAAATTAGTTCCATTTTTAATTTTTCCGCTTTAAGTAAAATAAAGTTTTTTTAAAAAAAAATAAGATACGGATTATTTTTATAACCTCAAATGCTCTTTTTGGTAACTGCATTAAACGTATTACTTTGATCACTGAGATTTGAACAAATTTAAGCTCTGGGGGAGGAGGGGGGGGGGTAATCTATATTTATTTTGAAAGAAATTCCGTGCATTACTAAGAATATATATAGTAGTACTATATAGAATAAATTTCATAATAGTATTTTAAACCACAACCTTTTTTTTCTGTTGTTGTTATATGGTTTGCAAATATTTACCAATCAACACATTGCAACACTCAAGTTGTTCCAAATACATTTGAGATAAACATCATTAGATTTATTTATCAAAAAAAAAAAGACACAACTTAAGTGTTCGCAGTTTTTGAAACAGTTCGATACGACCAAACTACGTTTAGGATTTACTAATAGTTAATTTGTTTTCAATAACAAAATACCTTCTCAAGATGAGAAAAAATTACCCTCTTATTTCACGATAATGAATCACTTGTCTTGAAAGGGGTAGCGTTTAAAGTCACAAATCTTAATCTTTTTAAGAAAATGGCCAGTGGCTACTCTGTCCATGATGGATTTGGCCATTCACTTGGCAGATAAGAACGCATCAGATGGATGGCACGTCTTCTTTAATAGTCCTTTTATTGTTTTAAGCCCCTTTCCTGGTGATAAATTGCTTTCTCCCCGGAGTCGATATGTTTTATAAATGGCGAATCCAGACCATTGATTACTTTAGATTAGAACTACCTTTCGAGGCTGGGAGCCGTTATATCTCGTTTAGAAGGTACTAAGTTTACAATATGATTGCAGAAGCTATAAAGTTAAGGTGATTTGGGAATATATATGGGCTATTTTCACGTAGGCCACGGGAAAGGTGTTTTTTCAGTGAACGAAATAACCTTTTGAGCAAAAAATATAAATGAGGAATTAATTGCGAAGCGAACCTTTAGTACTATTTTTAATGTTAATAAAATCCAAAGCAAAACATGGTTAAAAAATCTTATGAGCAGAAAAACAAGAAAAAACGCAATTAGAATCTTGTCTTAGGTTACTATGTATATTAATAAGTATCGTATTTTATTATAATAAATATTACAATATCATTTTGTAATAAATATTACAAAAATCACCAAGTTATCATTATATTTAAGCCCATTAAAATGCCGAATAAAGTTTATTTGAAATGAAATCGTCATCGGTTGTAAAAGTTACATTTATATATTTTAGGATTTATATTTCTTTGTAATCGTTATTTATGGTGAGATGTACGAGCAATCCAGTATTGTACAGATTAAATGAATTTTCTCAAACGGTGTATTTTCTCTCTTCCAGTATCGACTCTTTTTCCTCTTCTCATTTAAAAATAAACCATACTATAAAAGTATTTCAAATAAAGTAGAATTAATAAGATTGATTCAGTAAAGTCTAGTGTAGCTGAATTTTTTTCCCCAACACATTTTCTTCTATAGAAAAAAATATTTAATATTCTCTGATCATATATTAAATATAGATATTATATATTAGAGATCTGAAAAACGCGTGACAATAAATAATTAGAATAGACAAAAAGTATTTTTAAATCAAAGGGAAAATGTAGGTGTAATTAGATGAAAACGGTTTGTTAGTCGTAACTGAAAGACTGCAATTCTCTGAATTTTCTCAAAAGGAAAAAGCCCACGTGAATACCATAAAAAACATGAAAAATCTGAAAGAGCGGCAGAATAAAAAGGACGTTTTGAAATGCTTAAGATGGAACGCATGAGTAGGTACCAAGGTGTCAACTTGTATGTAAAAACTTTGGATGATGCAATTGACGATGAGAGATTAAGAAACGAACCTGCCAAAAAACCGAAGAAAGCCTGAAACTTACAGGTCTATTGAAATATTCGTTATTCTTTCGCAACGAAGGACGCAGATGCGTGCGTACCGCCAGGGCCGGAGGTTTCTATCGCGAGTGTCACTCACAGGCCGGAGGGATTTGTGTAGTTAAGCCTAAATTCATAAAAATACCGAAATATAAAAGCGTTGCTCAATATTGTTCTCTTTTTTATACGAATGGCATATGCTTTATATACTTCGTATTAATATACTTTATTTACTTCAGCCACTTTCTGTTTAAGTACAAGTTTTTAAACATTTTATTGTAAACAATTGTTAAAGTCGACCTTGTGAAAAAAGTAAGAAAAAAAGACAAATGTTGTCTACCAGATCTAATAATCCATAAAAAACTAGACTGAAAATCCCAATCACACAAATGCAGTAGCGAAAATAAGTCTCTCATCTTCACTGTAAACAAATGTTCATTTCAAGAGCATTCGTAAAGCACTCAATTCGGAAACATTCCTTTCCCCTTGTGTTTACAAAACAAAAACCCCGTGTAAGTGAGCAATATTTCTCTCATTTCGAGTAGAAGGTCAGATCTCCATGTATCTCAAATCTTATGGACATAGAATGCTAAGAAACTGAGCTTAAGAAACGTTCCAGGTCCCTGGCGAACCGGTAAGTTGCTAGGTCAGTGAGGAAGAAACACGCTGGCTCAGGGACGCGACACTCATCTCCTGACGGTATTTCGTGCCGGCGCACGGGTGCGACGAACGTCCCGAAGGGGTTAAGGAAGAAGTTTTTAGCGCGTTTTTCACGTAGTGGAGCAAAAGCGCTATTAGGACGCAAATTTCGTCTTCGTCTTCGTTCCATATTGTGTGTAGTACCTTTTTCTCAGCCAATAAGCAACCAATTGAATTCTGGTTTTCGGCATTTGGTCGCATTTGTACCCTAGATGAGCCGAATCAAATTTAAATTTTCCCATAGTTTTCCTGAATTTTCCTACAAATTTTCCTGAATTTCGCTAGTTTATAACAAAATTTTCTCAAATTTTAACTAGTTGCTTTTTTATAGTGCTGATACAGATTTGTGTCATTATTTCTTTTCAGCTCAATAGTAGTACATTTAGAGGAGTGATATAGTACTACTTTCTGTTAGTAAAAAGTTCATTAGTTGCATTATTGTAAAATACAAACATGTGAAAAACGCGCTAAAATTACTTGTCCATGCTAATGATTGATATCTTGTTTTCAGATTATTACGCTAAGCTAGTTTAAGGCGATATGGTACCATCTTCACAATTTTTTTTATTTTTAATATCTGATATTTGGTTTTAATTTTATTTCATAAAGGTTAATATTTAATAATAATTCTATACAAAAAAATTTTTAATTTGTAGCAAAATGTTTGTAAAATTTAAATTTTTTTAGCTTTTTTAAACATATTTAAACCCCTAAGGCTTTTTTAAATATGTCTCTTTTCTTTCAAACCTTTTTTCCAAGTACCTTATAATATACTAAATAAAACTGCGCATGTTTTTTTTTCTGCGGCTGCTGTTTAATTTTTTATTAATTTTTTTATAGTTGAACACTTTTAAAAATTCCCAAAAAAACATCAATTTTGATTTTAAAATTTTTTAGAAAAAGTACTAAACATGTTAGAGCTAATTACATGGACAGTTTTACAAAACATACATTTCAGAACATGTATAAAAAATTTCAAGCCCATACTTCAATTATCAAAAAGCCTTAGGGTTTTGAATAACAGTATAAGTAAAAAAATTCAACATGGAGTTTGAAGTTTTCATTCCATGAATAGCGTGATATAATATTCATCGAATAGTCTGAAACTTTTATGAAACGTTAATTAGTGTATTTAAAAGTACTTACCATAAAAAATTGCTCAAATGTAGAACAATTAAACAGTATACAGGCATAATGAATATATAGAAAAAAACGAATGACAGATCAATATTTCATAAAACTTTATCTTAATAATTATAAAAAATAAATAAATACACACACTTCAGAGCTAATTCCATGCTCAGAGCTAATGCACAACAAGTACAAAATATGTTTATGCCTTTATTTTTTATTTCCTTGATTTTAAAGCCTTCGCATGTTAAATATTGTATACGAATAAAAGCAAAATCAAATAACAATTTATAGGTAAAATACATCAAAATCTAAGAACTGTATACGTGTATTTGTTTAAATAAATATCTTAAAATATTTTAGTAATAAAAGTGTTGAATCTCGCACACATGGGATATATATATATATCACCAAAAACAAATATATAAAAATGGGAGAGTTTTTCTATTCTTGCGAATTAGATTTTTAATTATCTGAGATCAAAATGAGATTTAGTATTTGTGATTTGGGAGAATCTGTTTTGAAGTTTTAATTTCATTCATAATAATATCATAAAAAGTATGCACACCTTTTAAATCTTGACAAATTCCATTTGATCTTCCAGTAAATAATTCACAAACTAGAATTTTTGCATGAATTGCAGATATTCCTTCCTAAATTGATTTATTATTGCATATATAATGTCAATCTCATTGATACGCATTAGAAAAATAATTAATTCATTTTCTATCAGGCTCTTTTCTAGCAGATAATCTGAAATGTAGGCGTTGTAGTTGCTGTTTAGCATCAAACATTGCTCCATTACTTAATGAAAAATACAGGTAAACCTTTGAAATTTT
>BMAO01016238.1:0-219640 GCA_019973975.1 Trichonephila clavata | reverse complement strand
AATGTAACAACGACTGATTGTTTTACCTGAAAAATGCTGTAGAACATTTCAACGCATTTTAATGATTAACGACAAGATTTTAAAGAAATCTCGATTTGAACCAAATACTCAAAATCGACATGATTAACCATAAACCTTGCATGAAAATTGGTGCTTTGGTAAAACAATTGTTAGCTTACATCTTTTTTAATGTTTATATCTATGTTTGCGCCTCCTAAGTAGCATGTTAGAAGCTACATGTGACATTTTAAAGTAAAATTTGAAATACTTTTCTATATTTTTACACTCCTGGCCCCACAAAAGCCAACACCCTGAAGGAAGCATGCAAAGCATGTGAAATTTACATTCGGCGTTGGCGTTGATGAAATATGCAAATCATTAGCATTATAGCCCAGACGCACATCACGGGTGACCGAAGTGCCTACCGCAAGCTCTATATAAGGGGATAATAGATTTATGATGTGAAGTACTGGAATTGTTTTTTCGTGAATTTCTTTTGCGTAAGCTGTTTACCTATGCCACGTAGAAGACATCGAGAACCTTTCGACTAAGTTCAACTGAGGAAGAATAGTAGCCTATACGGATTGCGGATTATTCTTCAGAGAAACGTGTTGGACGAAAACAAGCAACTGGGATTCGGATCCAGCATCGCTGGATGCAGGATGCAACCATGGGCTGACGGAGCCGATCGCATCCACCTCGTTTCATCGTTGTTCCTTATGACAGGCGGATTCTGTGCATGGCAGTGATGGATCGCGCAGGTACATCACGAACAATAATACAACAGACTCGGTTTGTTACACATCACTGTCCTCTCGTACCATTCGACGCAGTTTGCAGCACAGTAGAATATCCGCAAGGCGTCCATTGCTTCATTTACTATTCACTGGAAACCACAGACTTTTGCGTTGCCAATGGTGCGATGAACGGTGGACATGGTCAACGGAATTGAACGATATTGTGTTTATTGTCGAATCCCGCTTCTGCCTCCAATATCACGAGGGTCGGATTTGAGTTTGGAGACACCGTGGTGAGAGGCTGCGAAACTGTTGCGTTATAAATCGCCACACTGGTCCTGCACCCGGTATCATGGTTTGGGATGTATTATATTTCACTTTCGCACCCCTCTAGTACGCATTGCCAGTAAAATGAACATACAGCGCTAAATCTCTGAGGTGTTGGAGACCGTGGTCCTCCCATACATCCAGCGCTTGCCATCACACATATTCCAACAGGATAATGCGCAACCACACATGACACACAATGTCCTTATTTACCCATCAAATTGAATTGATTCCTTGGCCTTCTTGTTCTCCGAATCTATTGTCAATCGAAAATGTGTGGTCCATGCTTGCACAACGGTGGTGTCCGGATACACCACCCGATACTATACCAGATGAACTTTGGCAATATGTGGAGGCCGTATGGACTTCTGTACCCCAAGGATATATTGAAAGCCTCTTTGGTTCTAAGCGGAGGCGTGTGGTACAGGTTAAAGCCAACAATGGCAGCTACACTAACTGCTGATTTTGTCATCATCCATGCTTCACAAGATATTATAATTTCAATCGTTTGATATTTGCACAATATGCTATGTGCCAAATAAATTTCACTGTGTTGTTTCTGGTACTTCTTGGTGATACATTTTTTATATTCAGTAGTGTATTTTTGTCTCTTTTTATTTTATTCAGTTATAAAAACTAATAATTTGTATTAAAATTGCATGCAACTACTATTATACACGTATGATACTTTTATAAAATTTAAATCTGTATAATAAATCAAAATATTTTCCATCAAATTTCTCTTTGAAGAATAAAATTGTACATAAATAAGTGTTATTTTTAAGTAAATCAAGAGTAAAGAAAAAGAGCATTTTAGATCTTTTTTGGAAATAAAAAAAAGAGAAAAAATGTATTGCATTAAGTTAATTTCTGCTGATAAGTTATATTTAAGTCACTTATAATTTCAAAGCTTAATCGACTGACGTAGAAATTTCAGCTACCTTGAGAAAAAAAATTTGATTATATTTCAAAGAATACTCAAATTATAAATAAATTATAAGTTATATCCTTCGAAAATCTGTATACTTTATTTTAACTTCTTTTCATTTCTCGCATTGAAAATTAAGGCTTAAATTACATTATTCTCAGTCTTTGAATTCATTTGCAAATTTAATGATTTGGTTCTTCCGATTCATTTGTGTAGGCGATCCTTTGAAAGAAAAGGAATCACACTCATTTTTTGCTTATTACTTTTTTAACTGAATACATTTTTAACCTTTCCAGATCCTAAAAACTTCGTTGCTGAAATGTCAATTTAAATTATTATTAGGTTTGTTATGAAATTCCGGCATTTTAGCATGATATTTTAATTTTCAGTTGCATTTGTTATTGAATAAAATTTACATATTTTAGCTCATATATAGAAGTTTTTTTAAAAAATAATAAAATTTCATAATTTATAAAGCATAATTATTCTTTAAAATGAAGCCTACTGCAATTATTTTTTCCAGAATTACTTTAAGTAAGAAATGTATAGCAATTTTAGAATAATTTGGGGTCTCTTTTTTACGCTTATATAAATTGAATAAGAATATTTTTTAAAAATATTAGGTTTAAAGCCCTAAGCACAGACTATAAATCTACACTGTGCCTCCTATATATGACTGATTGATTCTTTAATTAGAGTCACCCCCGGAAGTGACACAGAGGCTATTGGCGACAAATCCCTAAATTTTGAGCCAAGATAAAGCCAAGAGGACGACAATTGAGCTTATACCAGACTAAAAATTTCAACACCGCACTAACGTAAAAACTTTGGGCCTCTATAGATTCAACGCGCGTATTTTCCCCTCTACTCCAGGGGTGGTCAGCCTGCGGCAAGCGAGTCACAATGAGGCACGGGGTTGTATAAGTAACACAAGAAGATTTATTGAAAAATTTAAAAAAATTAAAAGATAATTACAAATAACAATTTTTTTACAATGCTATTGAAATGGTGGTTGACTCTGATAAAAAAAAACCCATTAATTTATTTTAAATACGTTTAACCCTTTGCGTCAAGAAGTTTCATCCTTAAGCGCAAGGCATCTCTTAGATGCATCACCTCATACTTACATTTTGAGAGGATTTAATCATTTTATTGATGAAATTTGACATTAAAGGGAAATGATACATCTAAAATATTGACATAAATTGTAGTGTTGGTTACTGAAAACCTTAATTTGTGTATTATCTGTAGCATCACCTTCTTATCAAAATAATTGAGTGGTACTGAAGTAATAGATAATTGATAGAAGTACCTATCTATTTATAGTATCTAAGCATTAAATGGTCATTACAGATTAAATACTATAAAGCATGCTATGATGTTTTGGAGCTATGATGTTTTGAAAAGGAGGGTAAGAAAAACAAGAATGTAGCCCCAAAATATGAAAAAATAGGGTCCTGCATGAATTCGTACATAGAAAAATTGAAAAAGATACAGGAAAATTGAGGCCTTCTTTGGTACCCATCTCATTAAACAAAACTAATTACGTCTTTAAGAAAAATAAATAATACACTTAATGCTGCAAGTAATTTTAATAAATTATTTTGGTACAAGCTTGACCCCATTAGGTGCATACCTATGTAACATTTCGTAATACAATATATGAGATATAATCAGAAATTCCAATTTGAACAAAAACACACACACACACACACACATCACAAAGATAAAAAATGGTTAGTTATCACTTGTCACCACTACCTATTTATATTTTGAGATCTTTTCTTGCATTATTCATGAATCATTTGACAGTGTTCAATGCACATGAATTTTTCGCATTTTACACAACAAAATTGTAATAGTATTCTTCTTGATCTCATGACAAGGGAAACAGTACGTTATTATCTCAGTTCTTAGTGTTGTTTATCTTGGTTTTTCGTCTTGAACAGCGTGTTGTCCATCTTTAATCCTTAGTCGTAATGAACGAAGCATGCGAATGTAACTCTCAGGCCGTTTTCGCGCTGCATCTCTCAGAGGCATCTTAATACCTAGCAGAATAACCATCTTAAATAAGTTGCAAAATATTTGTTTCGAGTTATTTTAGTGTAACACTGAAAACTACATTTTAAGTTATAGAAAAACATAAATATTGACGAAAAATTGGAAAGACATCAAAAATGACGTCATTGGGCTAGCTGTATCTATCACAGTCAAAAGCCCCTGCCGCCCGAAATGTGAAGCGGTTGACTGCCTCATTGGCACTCACTCCTATTGCGCATGATAATAGACAGAAGGAGAATGGTCGCGTTTCGGCTCAACGTGTGTACGCGACAGCAAATTTGTTTTTACTATGTATCTCACAGATTCACGCGCCTAACGGAGGGTTAGTTGAATTACAATGGAAAATTATTATGTTGAGAATACTTCTTCATAGTTGTGTACACTGGCTATCCGAAAGAAGCCAACTCGAGAGATTTTGGAATTTGAGGGAGCATGTGTGTCTTTTAAAATACACTCATGTCCATAAATTAAGGATAATGAAGTTCAGGCAAAGAAAGAGACAGAAGCAAAACAAATTTGACTTATTTGTTAAGTCTATTTATTAAACAAAAGGTAAAGAGCAAAAAAGTTGCTATATGTTTGACATAATTAATAAAATTGCGATTTTTACTCCCTGGAGCAAATTTCAAAAAAGAACCTATTTACAAAAACAGTATAACATGGTTAGTATGATGGTTAATACGGAGTATGTCTCCCGGACAATGCAGTACAGGTCTTACAACGCCTACGCATGCTGAGTATCAAATTATCAATCTGATCTTGGGGAATATTACACCACTCATCAGGCAATGCCCTCCGAAGTTCCGGTAGACAGGTGGGAGGGGGTTGACGGGCTGCAATTCGTCGGCCAAGCATATCCCACACATGCTCTATTGGATTCAAGTCCGGTGATTATACTGGCCAATCCATACGGGTGATATCATTCGATTGAAGGCATTCGTCTACAATGTTTGCACGGTGAGGACGGGCGTTGTCATCCATAAACAGAAATTCAACACCCATGGCGCCGCGAAACAAACGTACATGTTGTTCCAGAACGACATCCGGATACATGTGGCCTGTCATCGTTACACTCTGAACATGCAGGTCAGTTCTGGAACCAAAAATAATTCCTCCCCAAACGAGCCATCCTGCACCACCGTAACGGTGTCGTTCAATGGTGTTTGTTCTCTTGGTGGTAACGGGTACCTGGCGCTCTCCATATGAAAGTCTGGCGAGAATCAGACCGCAAACTAAACCTGGACTCGTCGGAAAAAATTACACAAGACCACTGTTGCGGTGTCCACAATGCATGCTCTCTACTCCAGGTTAATCGCAAGCGACAGTGAGTTGCGGTAAGGGGAAAACATCTGCCAGGCCTACGAGCATATAGACCAATGTGCCCTAATCGTCTGTACACGGTCTGCCTAGAAACTGTCGTAGAGGTGAGGAGAGGTGACGAGAGAGGTCTGATGCTGTGCTCCGTCTGTTTCTTTTGGCAGTAACTGCCAAATACCGGTCCTCATTCGGCGTTATAACTCGGGGGTGACCTGTGCTGTAACATCTACTCACATTACCATCCTCTTGGAATCGTTGCCAAACCCTGGAGATGACACTCTGGGTAATTCCAAGTTACTCGAATACTTCCAGCTGAGTACGTCCACATTCCAGTTGTCCGATAATTCTACCACGTAAAAAATCATCCAAATGCTTCCTTCGTGCCATAACTATGCGGCTATTGCACTGAAAGGCTTTTAAAGAGCTTGTGAGCAATTTTACTTCTTCACCACCATTTCTTATATACCCCTCTCTTACACTCTCGTCATTGTGACGTACTATCCGCGCCATCCGGAGGTTTCCTGTAATTTGCATATTCTTCTTCAAGATGTGTGTGATAATTCTATAGGTGAAATTTTTATTTTAGAGTTCAATTTCTGTGTGATTATGAATTATCCTTAATTTATGGACATGAGTTTATCTGGAAGAAAACAATGAACTGCCAATGAGTGCTTGCTATTCAAGAAAGAAGATTAAATATTATATTTAGCTTTTTCTACCTGCTATTATGGGTCATTTAAGTGATTCAAATTTAAAATTACAAGAAAACGATTGTATTTTTCTACCTTATAGTTGTGGGTTTATATACCTTTTGTGAACAAACTTTTGCTTTTTGTGTCTCGATATTGGAGAAAAGGATTAATGTATTTTACATTAGTGCAGGAAATATCGTTCACAAAGTTGATAATGATTCAAACTATGCTAAATTTAAAAATTTAGTATCAATTTTGCAGAATTTGTTCAAGTCTAGGTTTGATGACTTTTCAAAATGATGGGGGAAAATATACTGATCTTTTCACAAATCCTTTTTTAATTTCCCTACGAGATATTTATTGTTACCATCTCAGATTCAAACTAAAATTATTTAAAAACACTTAAAAAGTTTTAAATAATATTTAAATCTAAATGTCTACTTTGGGTCTTAGAGATTATATTATTAAATTTCCTCTACTTATATTTTTGCATAAAAATATGTACTATTTGCGTAAAAATCCCATAAAAAACTTATAAACAACATTTTTTCACCTTTTCAAACTTTTTGTTTGTTAGAAAAGCTGAAAGTCGCATGAATTATTATTTTTTTTTATCAGATAGTGGCATTTTCCCAAAAAGGTTGGTAACCTCATCTGTACTTGATGGGCCTTTAGAGGCAGTGGCGTAACGGAGAATATTAGGGCCCTAAGCCGGAATACCTACTTAGCGTTAGTCAGGCTTTGGGCCCCCCATAACCCTGGCCCTCCTCTGATGCGAGGGTGTACGTTACGCCTCTGTCTAAAGGCACCAAGATTCAAACACTTGACTTCACAGAAACACTTCAGGCTATTTACCTTCACTGCGACGGGCTTCACTGCAGCATTAACTACTCGTCTATCACAGTCAAGTGCTTTCTACAATAAAGGGTAATATTACAGGGATATTGCTTACTTTCCTGATGTTGCATTATTATGAAACATATTAGGCTTGAGCTTTGAAAGAGTTTTCCTGGAAGTTATATGGAATTAAATTGAAAAGGTGCATATATATTACTTGCATCAATTTTCTTCAAAGAATACAGTTGCAATTCTTAAAGTTTAATGAGTAGATTTGTCTTTTGATGCAGTTTCGCACGTTGGGATGAAGAAATGAAATGTTTTCAGTAAATTTCGGATATAATACATTTGCCTGATATTATGATAAACTGATTTTAATATTTCTCCTATCTCTTTATTCCTAATTTCGCTATGTAAAAGAGAAATACGCGACAATTATCGAACTTTTACTGAAGTCAGAGGCGGATTAAGCGGCTGGCGGACCTGGCGGCCGCCAGGGGCCCCGAGCACAGGCAGGGGCCCCAAGCTGATAGACTTCAGTTATAAGTTCAACGTGCAACAAAAAAATTTTGTACTGATATTGCAAACCCAATGATTACCCACGATTTGAATCGTATAACAATTAGTGTTGCCCTCATAGTGTTGCCCTCAATTAGTGTTGCCCTCAATTAGTGTTGCATGTAATTGCGGTTGAAATCCGTTTGTTTTATGCTTTTTTTTATAAAAAAATGTTTTCCTGAACTTTGGTCTTTAATATATGTTTTCGGTTCCAAGTTTTTAAAAAGTTGATCCCAGATTTCTTATATTAAAATAATGATCCCAGATCTCAGACTATAAACAACTACCAATGTTTAGTTCTTTCGAAAGAATTTAGTATTTAAGGTATCCGACTACGTTGAAAATGCCATTTTCGGTCAAAAATCGCATTTCCTTTTTATTTTACCATTTTAAAGTTCAAGCAATTAGCTTTCTAAATCTGTCTTTGTTTTGTCTGTGCGATAATTAGAAAAAAAGTTACAGATGTTTAAAATATTTTTACAGCTGTCATTCGAAACCGGAAGTGGTGAAATCGAAACCGGAAGTTGTCTGTTTAACATGCTTTTTACCGATAATTTTTGCATTTTCAACCCATTATAATTTTAAAAACTATTTCTGACATTTTTTTTAATTATTTAATTGATGGGCAACAATTTCGATCTTTTAATTCGAATCTTGCGATTGGCAACATTTGTTTCTTCTGACCTCACATGTTTTTGTTTTGATTTGTGCCTTACGAATTTTGATCCTAAATTTCTTCTAAAAACTTAACTTTTTTCGATTTAATTGTACAATTTTTGATCGTTGATGGTTTCTAGACATTCTGCTTTTAAAAATTCAAGTTATAATGGTTCATAAAACTATAAAAATAACTTCTTGAAAATGCAACAGTGGACTGATAACAGTAGATTGGTAACAAAAACATTGGAAGTAGCAAATATTCAAACTTGTAATGAACAAAAACTGGATTCACTGAAGAATTTTTCACAGTGCAACGAATGTTTTAATTGAACATTAAGAGGTTATGGAATATTTTATTTAAATATTTTGGGAAGTATGTTTTTCTCAATTTGTGTTTCTTCAATTGTTTTGAGAAGAATCTGTACCTGCATGAAGATTACTTGTTTGGACTGACTTCTAATGTGACTTTAAAATGCTCCAAATGTACTTTTATTGTCAATTTTTGAGCTACTAAAAAGCTTAAAAACCAAACTTCAATTAATTTGCAACTTATTTGTGGAATGTGAGTTATTGGAAGATGACATTTTTCTGCGAAAAAGTTACGTGCTAAGCTGAATATGTTATGCCGTATGGCAAAAAGAGCATATAGACTTAGTGAAAGAAATATCTTGGCTGATGCTACATCAACGGCTAAAGATGTCATGAATGCTGCTGTGTTGGTTGTAAAAAGCATTACAAAATGTTCCAACACGTCAATTGGAGAATGTGGAATATCCGTTGACGACAGATACATGGACATTCTTCCCTAAAAGTTTCTATAGAAACTTTATCCATCGCCACTGGGAAACTTCCAGATTAGGAAATTATGTCTAAGTTTTGTAGAATTCTAAATGTCTAGTCGAACATGCGTGTTCCTGCATTCATCTGGTATTTACTTCAATCATGGAATCTATTTGTGCGTACAAAATCTTTGTGTGATTTTATACCACGAGATCTTAAAACAATGTTGATTTCTATGGTGTGTGATGGTGATTCCCAAGGATACATTTTAGTTAAAGATCTATTTGATGTCAACAGTGTCATAAAATGAGTGCCTAATATACTTCTAAGAAAGAGTGAGTATTCGGCAAAGAAAACTTAGAAAAAGCCAGAAAAACCTCGGTGGGAAAGAAAAACTTTCCAGTGTTATGATTAATAAAATTCAAAACTATTATGGCAGTAACACCAATCACGTCAAAGCTCTGCTAAGTGCGGCATTTTTTCTCGGTGGCTCCATCAGAGAGATACCCATGTATGCACCATGCCCAAATGGAGCTGAGAGCTGGTGTGAGTATCAATGAAGAATAGCCACCGGAAAAAATATATATAAATAAAGGTGTAAGCCTTTCCAGGAAACTTTTAAATATTGTTAAACCTGTGTATACAAAGTTGTTTGATAAGCAGTTATTATAAAATTGCCTCCACGGTGTGACACAAATGTAAACAAATCATTTAACGCGTTTTTTCGGCAAAGTGTTCTGAAAGAAACTTTTATTGAGCTGAAAACATTTTCTTTGGGTACCCATATTGCTGTCATTATTTTTAACAAAGCTTTTATTTGTTTGTTTGAAAGCTTTTGGCATAAATGCAAATTATTATACACTGCGTGATGACAGATTTCTTGCCATCATTCGCACAGTGACTCGAAACAACATTCTTTGCCTTTTTAAAAATCAGCCAGAAAAAAAATATAGGGCCCAAAGAAAGTTAAAATTTAATAAAATAGCAAGGAGTGGAGGTGTTAAATATAAATCATTAGAGTTTTAGTAATATACTTGTGATATTTTGTTTTGAAATTACATTTATAAAGTTTAAATGCATTTTTCTCAAAACTGTTTTTTTGTAAATTTCTTGATATTTCAAATGTGATACCTAAAGAGCCAATAGAGATACTTGTATGAAATTTTACACAAATGTTATTAATAGTATTATCTAGAGGTTGGACTAGCAGCTAAGAAATTGAACAATTTTTAGTGATTTTATAGTTGGATTTCCTTATAAAAGTATCGAAAATTTGAATGAAATTCATAGGTTGTAGCTTCGATTAGCTATAACTTTTGATTAAAAGAAAATAATTTAAAACTTGTAGTACAACCTCTAGAAATGTGTTTGAAAAATGTGCTGCAGCAATTTTTTTTGTAAAATATAAATTATTTTTAAAAATAGAGCCTTTGAAAAAATTTAAAAAATTAATTAAAATTTCTTTAAAATTTCATTAAAATTTTAAATTTTTGTAAATTTTAATGTATGTATATTATTTATAACTGTGTTTTTTATCATAGTGCAAAAAATGAAATTAAAAATGTAAATATTTTAGTGAATTTTAGAAAAATAAAAAAATAGGTCTCCGAACGTAGTCGGATACCTTAAAGGTTCGTGATTTATTGTTATCTGGATTTTCGTGTTTATATTTTGAGAATGTGGGGAAAGAGATCGAAGCAGTGTCGGATTAAACGACATGGAGGCCCCTAGACAGTCGAGTTCTCGGGCCCCTTAGCCTGTTTTTGGAGCTCTAACAGAAATCAGAACACGCTTTTGTGGGCCCCTAAAAAGTTACGGGGCCCATAGGCAATTGCCTTCTCCTCCTAACGAGTAATCCGGCACTGGATTGAAGTATTTTGCAAATTTAGCATCAGTTTTATTTCAGTCAGCATGACAGAAATAGCGAAATATTTAAGTGAGATTGAAATTTCTCTAAATTGATGAATGAATCAAATTGTGAAATAGATGAAAGTAATTCTTGGAAAAAAACTGTAGAGCAGCGTTTTTCAAACTGTGGGGTGCACCTCCCCTCGAGGGGGAAGCGTGATAACCCTACGAGGGGGGCGCGAGCATATGGAAAAAAGAAGATTTAAAAAAATTAGTTTACTGACATGAAGTAAAGCAAAATACTTTCTGACATAAAAACACACACATTACATTGCTATAATTTATACATATCATCTGGCGATATTACGTCATCGAAAATAAAAGCTCCTAGCTACAGGGGCCCCTTACATCGCAAAAAGTCGTAAAATGTTATCAATGGTCTTTTACCATTGATAACATTTTACCAGCTATTTTACGTTTATAAAATAGTATGTCACCGGCTTAAAACGATATAAGTTTTCCGTGTGAATTCTGAATCTCAGGAAACGCAATAAGAAAAACTTAAAAGCTGGTAAAATTACTCAAAATAATGAGAATACAAGGAGTGGTGTGATCTTTGAATGTAGGAAAAACTTCTCATTCAAAGCGGATCGACAGAAAGATCGTTTGAAGTGAAATACAGATAACACTTATTTGGATGGAAAAAATCCATTCAGAATGTTATTGGCCTTAAAATGACAATAACCCCTTCGTCTATTGATTGATTGACTGTAATAAACGTCGTACTAAGAAGCTACAGGAAGGCTTGGCCCTTAGTCGGAATTTTTTTCATAAATGGTTCAGTGAAAGAGAGTATTATATTATATTTATCCCGGTTCTTTTTTATTTCTGTAACAACCAAGAAACTGAATGTGCATTCGTGGTGAGCAAGGGCTCGATAACTGCTACCCGTTTTGTGAAAAGATAGGACCATAAGCGCCAGAAGTCTTCCGTCACCCTCCAAGTCTATAGTTAATTATTTTTTTTAAGGAGTATCAAAATGAGTTATCAACGTTAGTCCTCTGGGGGAAGGGGGCGGGGGTGCGTTAAAGAAGAATTTCGGTACATTGGACAAAAGCAGGATCGGGAAAAGCACGATCAAGATTTATGGCAGGCTTAAGGACGAATGAAAAGAATGGGACCGAATGACCCTCAAAAAAAGACCCCTTTTCGAAGAAAACTGTGGAAATTTTGCGTTAATTTGACTTTCGAACTAATTTCTTTTAGCTTCCTGACAAATCAGAGAACCGTGTTTAAACAACAAAAAAAGGTAACTATATTTTCATTTTCAAAATCTTTTTTGATTTTTCAGACTTAATGCGCGGTATTTTAATCATTGCGTAAAATAAAGTGAAGAAAAATATTTTGTCGCATTTGCGTGTCATTACTATTTTATTTATTTATTTATTTTTCGTATTACATACATAAATATAAATAACTGTCATCAGTTTCTTAGAATATTTTCTCATGATGATTAACATATTTAAATGTGTTTTCGTAGCTTGAATCTTAAAACATTTTCGATTGGCATTGTTATTCAAATGAAAAAGTATTATTTGCCTCACGTATAAAAATAATTTCTTGAGTCAGTTATAAAAAGCGATAATAGTTCATTTAAAATACAAAACATTAATGAGATTTTGAGTACATCCATTAATTATTTACCATACTTAAAAGAATCCTAACACAATAAATCGAAATTGAAATAAAAACAGTATTATATTTATTGCGTTGATTTTTTGTTTGTAATCCTAACGTATTACGATAATTTTGTTTAGTAATATATGAGCCAATCTATAATTTCTAAATATTTAATTAAAATTGCTTCAAACTGTTAAAAGAATTTTGAAAGAAAGAAAGTATATTAAGTTTACTTAAAAATACATTTTTCTTTCTTTTTATTTGTAACGTGAAATAAAGACGTAATTTTTCTAATATACTTTAAAACTACTAAGAGAACCATTATTTTGTAAGATTAAATTTGAAAAGCACAAATTCTTTTTGTATTTATTGCCATTTTAAGAGTGATTTACTGGCGATACTTTTTTGACTAAGATCTTTTGTCCAGACAATTTGAAAGGATATATATATATATTCAATGCAATCTAATAATTAAATGTGTATAACTAATTATAAAAATACATAAAAATCGTATAATTACTTTAAAATGCATAATTTCTTTAAATAAATAATCAAAGTTCTAATAAAGTTAATCAAAATTCATCTATAACTATATTTAAAATCTTTAAAAAAGGCAACAATGCCAAAACTATAGCAGAAATTTCTTATAAAAAGCATTTAATGAAATGTTTATTTTTACAGAACAATAATAAATGTTGAAAAATATAGGTGCTATTTTTTAATTGCTCCTAGTTTAAAACTATTTAAAGTGGTAGCAAAATGTATTTTAGGAATAAAAATATGATAAACACAATTTATAAAGTAGATAAGAGATGGATTTCAAACAAAATAGAAATGTGAAAAGTTATTCAATATGTAGTAAGATTGTTTAATTTTGAGATAGGGAACTTTGGATGTAATTAAGATATAAATTTAGTTGAAAAATTACAGATTTCTTGTGTGATATTGTGGCTTTTGTCAAACAGTTTTGAGTTATCTTAGAAATTTCAAATTATTTTGGAAATGTTTTATTGTTCTGTTTAGTCACAAAGTATTAAGATTTTTGAAAAAACAAACAAGTATAGTAACAATACTAAACTAGAATGTGTAAAAAACATTTGTATTCAGTTAATGTTTTATTAACTTATATTTAGAAACTTTAAAAGGAAACTTTACAAAAATCAAGAGTATTGTAATTGTTTTTCCAAAAAATCCCACAGTTTTTTAAAAGAAAACTAGAATTTTTGAAAGCTTACTTTTGGTTGAGATATTTTAATAATTTTGATTTTAAGTAATCCGGAAGCTAAGCTACGTTTTGTTCTAGAAATTAAACTATGATTTCTGTAAAGAATAAAAGAATTAAACAAAATATGTGTGTATTATAAATCAGAAATTTCATAATTCTATCAGAAAATTTGAAAAAAGATAATGTAATTTTATGAGAGTTTGGGAAAAAAATTTAAATGCTTTAGAAATTGTAGCTCTAAATTTGGACTGCATATTAAAAATTGCAGAGGGACATTTGATAATGCGTCTAATATGTCTGGGCAGTACTCAGGTCTACAGGCACGTATTAAAGAACACAGTTCAAGCGCAGTTTATATTCCTTGTGCCATTCATTCTTTAAATTTAGTAGGAAATTTAGCAGCAGAAAGTTGTAGCGATGCAATTAAATATTTAATGCTTGTACAGAAATTATTCACTTTTTTTCTGTGTCAACCCATCGCTGGCTAATTTTAAATAAAAATCTCGAAAGGAGTAAACATGCAATATCTGTGGAAAAAAAGTTTCAGATACACGATGGTCAGC
This sequence comes from Trichonephila clavata, assembly GCA_019973975.1. Taxonomy (NCBI): domain Eukaryota; kingdom Metazoa; phylum Arthropoda; class Arachnida; order Araneae; family Nephilidae; genus Trichonephila; species Trichonephila clavata. The sequence continues at coordinate 205,427 of BMAO01016238.1, read as the reverse complement.
AAGAGCAGATGCCGTACGAGCTCTAAGACTTGGTTATACACACATAGAAGAGGCCCGGGCAGAAATCCGTGATACAAATGAGGAGATCACAATACTAGAGGCAACTTCTCTTTTGAAATAGAAGGGGAAGTATGAAACTTCCCTAATGACCGTGATTTGGGATACCATACTCCAGAGGGTGAGTGCTACAAGCAAAGCATTACAATCAGTTGGGTGTGAGCTATTAAAAGGAACTAATCTACTGAAATCTTTAAACAATTATATACAAAATTTCAGGAATGAATTTGGAAAAGTAGAACAAGAAGCAACTGGCTCAGGGCTCTCATTTGAAAACGAAGTTGGACAAACTTGCAGGCAGCGAAAGAGAAAAATTATTTTCGGTGAAACTATAAAGAAGGCCATGAATTTGAAAATAGGGAAAATTTCTTGGTCAACTCATTCTATGGAATATGTGATAGAGGAAGTGCAGAACTATTCCGAAGAGCTGGAATATATGAAAATGTTATCGAACACTTTTTTTGTACTTTTTGACGAGATGTTACCTGAAATTAAGAAGAAAGCTGTACAAAAATTAAAGGATATTTACAAAGACGATATTGAATCGTTTAATTTTGAAGATGAATTGGATCAGTTTTTGTTATTTTTAAAAGAAAACAAAGATAAAATGAACACTCCAATATAAATTGATCGAGTTGCAAAAGAAATGGTCTCGACTTTTCCTAATGCAGAGATACTTTTAAAAATATTTTTAACTATACCCATATCAAATACATCAGGTGAGAGATCTTTTTCGGTTTTAAAGCGCGTTAAAAATTATTTAAGAAGTAGTATGGGAGAAGAGAAACTGAACATCATGGCATTTTATATATAGAACAAGATGTTTTGGACCAAATAGATACGACAAAAATAATCGATGAATTTTCCCAAGAAAAATCAAGACGTAAAGTTGTAGAGCAAAATTTTAAGCTTTTAAATAAGGTTTTTTTAATTCTTTAAAATAAACTTTAATTTTTTTAAGCCGTTAATTTTGTTTAGCTATACATTTTATTTTGAGAATTTAAGGTCAGCGAATTTTTTCACTATTTAAGTTTTTCGACTTTTCAGCCCAGGGGGCCCCAAACCTTTTACCGCCAGGGGCCTCCAACTAGCTTAATCCGCCTCTGACTGAAGTGCTTTTTGGGTTTTTGAAATTAGGCTTGTACGTTTTTTTTATCATACATTTGTGTTTGTAAATAAACATTTTTGTTACAGCTTTTTAGTTTTGATTCATCAAGAGAGTGAAACAAATTTTTCCATTTATTTCGTACTGCAGCGTTTTTAATATAGAATTCTGGAAATTTGCTTGCATTAAGCTTCATGCCTCAGAAAAAAAATGGCGAAGAATAAGATATTAAAATTTGTTTCACCAGTAAATCTTGGTTCACTATTTTGCTTATTGTTGCTACGGCTTTTCTGAAATAATTTACAGTTGATTTCGACATCGATAAATTTCTCAAGCTACCATTGTTCTTAACCCAGGAGGAGTCGTGTCGTCGATAATAACGATAGTGGTCACACGGGGTGACTGATTCACCCATTCCTTCTTTTACATTTATTTTTATTGTACACGATAAATTCGCAATCCTAGTGAATCATTTAATTAAGAGAAATTATATTTACATATAGTTTTACGGATTTTCAATTTTTTTTTCAAAATTTCAGAAAAAATCGAATTAAACTGAGCTAAAAAATGTGCGTGATTTTAATAAAGGACACAAATCACAGACACTTTTTGATAAAATTACAGGAATAATACTTGCCGACAAAACTCTCGTACTGTAGTTACTGTAGTTTTATTGTCCTTAGAAGATCTACAAATAGTATGTTGAACTTTTTCTTACTTGTGTTTTTTGACATGGCGTAATGTGTCTTGTGGCTTTATATCAGTTTTGATTGAATTCTTAAGGTAGCATTTAAAAATCTTCCTACCGATTCAAACTTTCATGTTTTTCTTTTTTCACAAATTTAATTTCGGTATCATGATAAATCTTCCTTATTTCAATTGATCAAGCGTGGGTTCTTCCCATGCTTGATCAATTTCTTTTCCCGAAGTTTCAACATCATCCAATAGAGATCGCAGATACTCATTTCTTTTTTTTTATATATATTCTGTTCATTTACATTTATAAGCCATAATGAGTCGTACAACACAGCAACCAAAAAAATGTCGTTCACAATGGGAAAATGTAGCCTGTTCATGGAAAATATTTTGGAACAAATGTGGTCAAGCGGGGAACTCTCAGTTTACCCAAATTCCTTAAGATTGTAAAAAAGCATTTGCCACTCCCATAAAAGAGGGAGATATGCGACAAATATATATTTTAGTTCTCATGAAGACTGTCATATAGGAGGATACTGACATGGTCATTGGTACTAAACAAACAGATTTCCCAGAATTAAAGATTTCGAGAGCCTGGGGTGACCAGATAGCTCTCGGGCTAACCATGCATTTTGCTTCAATTTTAATTACTGAAATTTTCTCCTTGGAAAACTCGAAAATGTATTTTTGGTCCACAGCTTGTGTACACCCACTGTATTGAAAGGAGAAAAAATAAAGTAAAATAAAAATTTCTGCATATTTTTAAATCGTTTACCAAAATTATTCTAAAAATGTGTAAACACCTTGTGTACATCTTGCGGTACTCAAGAGTGTTATGTTTTGTAAAAGAAAAGCACATGATTAAGTTAATAATAAATTTTCATTCGTGATAATTATTTCTTCTAACTACCTTCTGTCTCTTTGACTATGTAGTAATGTTTTTAATGGTTATTCTTTAAGAGTATGTAAATATATTCGTTAGGCTTCGGCAACTTAATTTCGAGCACAGTTATTAAAAAATACATGTACTGATTTATATAAAATCTTTGCTCATGTTGATAAAATGTGCGCTTTAATTTTAAACTCAGCAGTTGCCTTTGGCTGTTTAAATGTTTGCGCGGTATGGATACACACACTAATGTATATAGAGAATATAATAGTTTTATTTTAAATTCATATCTATAAATGATACATAAAAAATCGGAAAAAGCAGTTTCATTTACAATAATTAATAGTGTTTTACATTCAATGCGTAGCATCAAAATCATTTTAAATTCTATATTTCCTATTAAAAATATTTGTTGAGCTACAATAATTTCAATAATCATGAAGAACAGGGCGTGTAAAAGCAATTCAAATATTTAAACACGTTCAAAATAGCTAAGTTTCAAAACAGAAAATATACCTTAATTGTTTCATCAATTGAATTAAAAATAATTTTTACGTATTTTTTATTTTCATCGAATTTATGTTATACAATGAAAAAGCTAAATACTGATAGATAAAGTATTTTTGGTATTCAAATTATTATGTATTTTACATGTTTATTTCATGATTCTTTTCAATATTAGATACGACATTTATGGCTACTGTTTACTGGAACTTATTATACGCAAGATAGTACATATGTACCAAATTAAAATATATATCCAACATAGTTTTGAGTTATATTTTTATCATGAGCTTGGGTAAACCCTCAGTTAATACCCTCATTAATACAGATTGAATTATATTTATATCAGTACTATTTACAAAAATATTATGTGAATTCGAATTTTATAGTATACGAGTTACATTTATTTACGTTCAAGAAAAAGACAAAAAAAAAACTCAATCATGTGTGTGTTAATATAAGATTTGCTTTATTATGTGCTTTACCACACAAAACTGCTTGAAGAAGAAACATACATGATGTACTATAAAACTACCTCATAATACAGATGAAGCTATTGCCACGAAATTAAAACATAGAATGTCATTGTAATTAAGAAACTAAGTTCGTTTCAAATGTTACCACGTTTTGGTCGTAAGATTTTAAAATACTTAGTTTTAGAGAAAATACCTTAAGTTTTGTTTACATATTCCTGAGGGAACATAAAGTTTCTTTTTTTAGTAAATTAGAGAAGCACAACACAAATGAAGACCTTTATTCTCTTTCAGTTGTGTATTTCCTCAAGTTATCATACATAAATATATTTGTTGCGTCATAAATATATTTTATTTTATATTTTTACTTAGAGCTTGTTTAACTATTTGGGGAAGATTATAAAACCTGTTCGAAAATCAGAACCGTATATTCCAGCACATAATGCGCACCTATTTTTTCAAACTGCATTTTGTTTAGTTTAAGTTATATTCGCTGTATATTTTTCAATACCTATTTTTGAACCTGAAATGTACCTATGTAATGATCTTGTATTTTGAAATTAAGATATAGTGTATTAGTAGATAAGAAAAGTATGAATTGTAAAATTAAACCTGACATTATTAAAAAGTCATTATATTTAACATTTTAAATAAAAAAAGATGATTATTTATTTATGGATAAGAGTAACAGTGATGGTGAAAACAAATTAAGCACTATTTGATATTATGCCCCAGAACAAAAAATGAAAGATAAATATGTCGAACTTTTCATATTACCCAATATTGAAAGTTCATAAGTTTTGTTATTTATTTGAAATGCATTGTATTTAAATATATGTAGAAATCTAATTTTTTACACTCATTTTTAAAATTTTTGAAGCTATCATTTTTATATTTAGAGTAAAACACACACTCGTAAATTTTGATTTCATTTTTCGTGTTGATAATGCGCTTTATACGCCGGATTATGTGGTACATACATGAGATTTAGATTGTATCTGTAAATTATAATTAGATATTTCCTGAATAAAAGATTATAATACTGCACCATATTGATTAATGTAACTTTTTTATTAGTTCATTTTTAATACCAAAGCTTAAAATTCTTAGAAGAACACGTAGTCAATAATTGTCTTAAGGGCTTAAGGGAAAAAATAAAATATTTCTTAGTACTTCGTATGAAATGGATATAAGAGTAAAAATAGATATAAATAAATGACTATTTGAACAAGATGCTAAAGAAATAGCATAGCTAGTATCCATTGACTAAGTTTACAGTTATATAATACATAGAAACTAATAAAGAGTACTTAGAAGACCTGTTGTATTAGTGGGCATTCGATATTAGGTAAGGAAGAGAAAGAGGAGTAGTTAAAGCTATTTATTTTTGAAAGCAAAATTTATTTTTATCTTTACCGAAAACTGAAATATAACCCAGTAATATATTCTTTTTTTCATTTCTTATTTTTTAGGAATCAATACTAAGACAATTCTCTGTTTTATTTTTATCCATGATAGAAAGAAAAATTATAAGAAAATACCTGCGCTTTGGTACAGTACAGAAAAGATGAAATCAATTCAATAAATAAAAGGGATAAGAATAATATCATGTTATTGCGAAATGAGAATATTAATTTTTTTGAACGCCTTAAAATTTCTTCAAAAGAATAATTTAAGTATATCATTGAATGCAATGGGAAAAATAGTCTTACGCAAATGGATAATTTACCTCTGTTTGTCTTTTTTTAAAATAAATTCTCAGCAATTAATTCTTAAAAGAATTATACGTGTTGATATATTTATATATATGTGTGTGTGTTATTTTGAATAAACTCCATTTGGGAGATTAAAATGACTTGAATATTAAAGATAAAAAGGATCATTGTGATTTTGGAAACTTAAAAAAATGGTTGCTGCAGTATTATAAATAATACTGACTGAGGAATGAGAAAAGATTTTACATAAACGTGGGATTTAACCAATTTTAAGGCTTGCTGACATTTGTCCTTTCTGCTTACAATACTGATCAAAATCTTATGAAAAATAACAGATACGAGTTCTAAATCCACATTTATTTGATCTATCCTAATTATTTGTTTTGATAAAAATGCATTTCTCTAAAAGGATGATAAAAATTATAATTTTATTGAAAAAACTTGAATAATTTTTATAAATTGTTCTTGAAAATTACTTAATTTTACATGTCAATACCTTGATTTTTAAAGAGTTTGAAAGGCCCTATTAGAAGACTTTAAAACCTTTATATTTTATGTGTATATATAAATATATATAATAAAATAGAAATATTTTTAAGGGAAAATAATGCTAACTTTAATGGCATTCTTTATAAACAAACTAAATTTTGGCTCAAAGTGGACTGCTAGCAATACTTTGTCTAATTTATATTTACATTATTGTAAAAATAAATATATTATTATTAATGTTTATTGCATTTTTAAATATAATAATGATTTTAATGTTCTCAGTAAAAATAATAATGTTAACCCCAATATTAATTCTTATCCTAATTACTTACACCTAGTTAAAATTAACCATAATCCTTTTAAAATTGATTGCTTAGATGTATTATTATATATTAAGATTAATAAATTACATAATAATATTTATGACAAAATATATGCTTTTAATTTTAATATTTTTGAAGTGCAGTGTTGGAATTCGAATATATTAATTTATATTTATAAAAATATTATTTTCAACTGTATAACCTTAACAATATATTAGTTAGTTATTAATATCATTTTAAGTCATAATAAATGCATTGGATATTGTATTGAACATGTATACCTTATTCATTTTCTTTACAGTTACATTTCTAATGGGTTTAAATTTAATACAAATTTTAATAATATTTCATTAGGTTTCAATTTATAACTATTCTTTTCATCTATATTTTTATTCATTCCTCTTAATATTTTTAACTATATTTTTTTATACAATTTTCTATGTACAGTCACGAGATGGTGCTACACGTTAAATAAAATTAAATATATATTATTTTATATTATAATTGCTGTGTATAATTGGGGTCCTCTTCATTCCAAAAAAAATTTCCTATAAATATTTTAGATTTTTAAGTATACATAGTTTTATTTATAATAGATCTTATTATTTACTAATTTTTACTTTTATGCGATGCTGTTCTCAGTTCATTTTGTATTGGAAAAAATAAATGTTAATATGATGTTGTGTTGTGTTGGTATGTTTATTTATTTTACTAGTATTTCATATAAAATATTTTTAATTTCTACAGTAAATAACAATAGTTTTTATTAATTTTTCCTTTTATAATCTTATTTAATAATAACATTAGTATATTTTATCTCCTAATAATGATATATTCATAGTTTATTCTCTTATCCCAATAACAAGGTAGTATAGGCAAATTACAGGTGAAGATCGACTGGCCTAAAACATTGCTTAAGCTTGCATTCTTGGTTCCTAAGGCCAAGAGTTTACTATTAACCTCTGTGGCTAATATTTCTTACTATACTGTCTAATTAGAGACGTATTTAGGCAGGGGTCAACTGGACCTGAACCCAGGCCTCACCCCCGGCAGAAGCTTCGTTTAGTTTCCAGCTCAGCCTCAATAAAATCATGATTTGAATAATTTCAACTGGGAATTTCAAACTACATGCCAACTGGTAACATTGACAAGAATTTGTTATTAGAGGATGACCGTTGTCCATGTCTAAGCATAGGCCTACCACCATAAACTATTATTACCCCTTTAATCGAAATGTGGCAGTTAGTCGAGAAGATTTGTGCTTAGGTTAGTGAGATTGCTAGTCATGTCCCTCTTTATTTGTTTCAGGTAACCGTTTGTACGAGTATTTTGCAATGTATGCTATAACTGCCTACTTTTAAGGGTCACAGACTTCTGCATTGAGGCCTAAGACCACAAAAAGTTATAAGATGACTCTGGGCCCAGGGCACAAGAATTCTTAAGACGTCCCTGTGTCTAGTTATACTCAGGATTATAACTATTTGCATATATTTTATTATTATTTTATATTATATTATATATATATATATATATATATATTTCAAAAATATACAAAAAAATAGTTATATACCTAAGATAACTATAGTCATGATAGAAATATATATATATATATATATATACAAGGGGTGATCAAATGAAAAGGTACGAAACGACACGGTGGGTACAAGTGTAGACTTTATTCAAAATATACACCATAGGCCTGAGCACAACGATCCCACTGATGAACAAGCCGCAGGATTCCTTGTTCCCAGAATTCATGTGGCTGTGACGAGACCCAGCCCTTCACAGTGTCCTTGAGTACGTCGTTCGAGTTGAAGCGCTTTCCTTTCAGCTGTTTCTTCAGTGGACCAAACACATGGAAATCCCAGGGTGACATGTCCGGACTGTAGGACGGATAGTCCAATGTCTCCCATTGAACTTGTCCAGTTCCATTTGTGTGACTCTGGAGACGTGTGGACGCGCGTTATCATGGAGCAGAACCACACCCTCCGTGAGCAGCCCCGGTCTTTTGTTCTTGATGGACCTGCGTAGGCGTCGGAGTGTCTCACAGTACACATCGGAGTTAATGCTTTTTCTGTGCTCGAGTAATTCTGTGCTCGCATCAGTTGGACGCCGCTTTTTATAAGAGCCTTTGCTCTCTCCTGCGCATGCGGGCGCCCGCGCATGATCCGATCCCAGTCAGAGCCTCCAATGGCATCCCGAGATGACTCGCTACATTCTCCCATGGCGGAATATGCAAATATTTAACTGTTTCATTTTTATGTCGTTTCGTACCTTTTCATTTGATCACCCCTTGTATATAATTCAAAATAATAGGATATTAATAAATAATAATATAAAGGAAGAACGAATATTTACAGTATATTAATTAATAATAGAAAATCAATAATATATCTATAAATATACATACTTTTTTGTTCATTAATAACTGCTTAGAACTAGATTATCTAGATAAAGTTTATTTTTATAACTATTAATCGAGTTAAAATATATGAAGAAATAATTTTTCTCCCTTTCTTTTTGAATTCAATAAATGAAATGAAAATAATACTAAAAACTAGTTTTTATTCAATAAATGTATTTTAAAATAAATTAAGTGAATAATTTTTTCTCTGAGCCACAGTAAAATTGCTTTAAAAAAACTATGGGTGTTTTATAAAAATTAATTTAAATTACTCTATACATTGCTGAAAATTTAAATCAACGCTTTTATGTATCTGCTTAATATAGTTATGCTTCACTAATACTTATAACGTTAAAGTTACTCTTTTTTTAAATACATTCATAAATTTTCATAAAAAGAAGTCCTAAGAGCTTACTAAATTTGATATTAATATTTTTTTTAATAAAGTAAAATGCTAAGCAATAAATTTTTTGTCTTTATTTCATTAATAGTCTGCGATTCACAAAAAACCTATACGTAAAGTATAATGTGAAGTCTATAACCAATTTAGCCGGCTGGGTGGCGTGGTTGGTTTGTCGCTGACCTTCTGCACCCAAGGTTGCGTGTTCGACCCCGGCCCGAAGTCGGTGGAATTTTATGATGCAGAAAATCGACAACGGCCATGTGGTTTGATTATGCGGCATGCAAAAGATCCCTAGAGTATCTGTTTGGCTTGGATTATCTCGGCAAAATTAAATCCTAGTACAGGTTCGCATCGTCAAGAGCTCAGTGGAGGAAACTGGGCGTCAAAATTGCTTGCTGTAATTGGCATCGCCTATATGGTGCAGCGCTAAAAAGTGATACCAGCTCCTGGGGGGATGTAATAGGTCTGCAAAAGTTTAAAATACCAACGCGAACCATTAGAAAAAAATAATTAAATTATATAAAACAATATTTTACATGCTTTTTTTTTGTATGAGACACTCATGTTACACAGTGCAGAATGGTGTGCAAATCTTGATTCATCTATCCAGCCACATCTATCCGGATGTCATTCTGGAACCACATGTAAGTTTGTTTCGCGGTGCCATGGGTGCTGAATTTCTGTTTATGGACGACAACGCCCGTCCTCACCGTGCAAACATTGTAGACAAATGCCTTCAATCGGAGAATATCACCCGTATGGATTGGCCAGCATACTCACCGGACTTGAATCCAATAGAGCATGTGTGGGATATGCTTGGCCGACGAATTGCAGCCCGTCAACCCCCTCCGACCTGTCTACTGGAACTTCGGAGGGCATTGCCTGTTGAGTGGTGTAATATTCCCCAAGATCAGATTGATAATTTGATACTCAGCATGCGTAGGCGTTGTAAGGCCTGTATCTCATCGTCCGGGAAACATACTCCGTATTAACCATCATACTAACCATGTTATACTGTATTTTGTAAAAGGTTCTTTTTTGAAATTTAAGCAATTTTTATTAATTATGTCAAACATATAGCATCTTTTTTACTCTTAACCTTTTGTTTAATAAATAGACTTTACAAATAAGTCAAATTTGTTTTGCTTCTGTCTCTTTCTTTGCCTGAACTTCATTATCCTTAATTTATGCACATGAGTGTATTATATGAAATTGCTTAAAAAACAGTGAGACTTAACATAAGGACTGTAAATTTTGTATTAAAACAGTGATTGATAAATCTGAAGGTTAAAACACATCTACTATTGTACATAACATGCACAAAAAATATTAGTCAGTTATTTTCAAATTTTTTTGAGCACTCGCTTTTTTCGTTTGAATATTTTCAAGAAAGAAAAAAAAACACATTTCGAGTAAAACGCGTTTTAAAGAGCATGACATCTTACTTTAAGTAAAGGCATCTGATTTTACTAAACCACTTTTAGTTTTTGTTCTAGTGAACGGAAAATAATATTCTTGGTATTTTTATAAAGCTAATAAGTAGGCTTATAAAATAAAATCTTAAAAAAATTGCAATTTTTTTGGCAAAATTTACAATTTTAGGGTATTTGCGGATACCTTAAATATACCACTGGCAGTGCGTGTTATTCTGCAGGTAAAGACACATTATTTGGTTGCGATCTGCACATGGTCTTTAATCTTGAGTGGAATATTGGTAATTTACTTACAATGATTAACTGGGTGTTTTGGGGTCAGTACAATTTATGAAAAAAACTCAAAATCCTCTATTTTAATTTGTTTTCAATGATTATGATGAGGAAACTCTGTCGCTTGTTAAATCTTTTCAAATTAAGTGTAAAATTTGCCATGAGTATTAAGAGGCTGAAAATAATTTGTTATTAAAAGTACATTTAAGGCTACACAGTACATATTTAAAAAAAACATTTTGTAAGCCGTTATTTTAAAATTTAAAAAAAATGAAGTCTTCTACGTTTATTTAAACTTTTATTAAATACTCTGTCCTTAATATTTTTCAGCTATTTCCAGTGAATTATTGAGAGAAAAAGTTTTTTAAGCAACTGGCTAAAGCAATCAAATCTTGCTCTTTGTTGGATTTTAAAATTTTTTTTGTAGCTAAACCCAAAAACAAAACAGAAATTTTTTTAAATGTATATAAATTTTTAGTATTTTTTAAGAACCATTTATTATAATTCTCAGATCTAAAATTATATTAAAGTATATTGCGCATACATATAAAAGTATCCGCACTCGAAAATTTCAAGACGTTATATTAAAAGAAAAAAAACCTAGTGGAATAAAAAAACCCATTTGTATCGATTTCAATAAAAGTATGAGAAAAACCCTTTTAAAGTTTAAAAAAGGATCGTTTTTAAAACTTACAACCATCAAAAAGCTTCAGATATCTTGAAAACTAAATTTATTCCAGATCCTGAATTTAGAAAAAAATATTGCAACTGATTTGTTTACTTAAAAATAATTAGCGGCTTAAAAATTATTTTTATCACTTTTTAGGGCATTGTGCAGCCTTAATAAAGGGTAATTAACTATTTTATATTGAGTGTACCTTGTATAGAAATAAACTCGTCCTGATCCTGAGAGTTGCAATTCTTTGAGCTTGATATGTTGCTATCTATCATATTTTTTCCAAACTTTAATTTTTTTAAGTCAGGAAAGTCTTCAAGATATGATTATTTTCATACTGTTCTAATTCCGAAATACATATATGGGAAATATAAAGATAGAATCTGTATAACTTTTTTTTTTACCCGCTAACTCCGCTTGTTGACTGTTTTCTTATTGCCTTGAAGTATCCTTACTACTTTATCTTTCCAGTGAGATGGATTTGAGTCGAATAAAAATTTGGTATTAGTCGCAATCGTGTTTTGCCAATTAAATAAAATCAGTTTTAAATTAGACATAATTTTAAATGATATCAACCAAAAACAATGTATTAGAATAATGATAAAAATGAAAACTCTAGCAGCTGATTAAAGTTGCCTTACAAAAATTTTTACTGTTTCTAATAATTTTCTATAAATATATTTATTTAGAAATTTAAATCTATACAAATAGTGTTTTAATTTATTCCGTATCATCATTTAAATCAGTTAAACCATGAACTTCCTTAATCTATATCTGTCTTTGAGTTTTGTTTTATTTAATGCATTTGACAATCAATTTTTTTTTCAGAAACTTAACATGTATTAAACTATTAATTCACACAAATTCATTTGTAACCTTAACGAAAAAATACAATGTGTAGCAAAAATAGCTTCTAAACTTTACACAGCTAGATTCCTCTTCGGGAGTACATAAAAATGCCCAAAGAACTGTACCTGTACAATCCATAGTTTACGAGAAAAATTGGAAAAAGATGCATGGCGAAGCAAGGAAACGCCGTATTGGACACATCAACTGTGGTATTTGCATATATTTAAAAATACAGAGGCTCACAGTGTCTGCCGTGCATATCGAGCAGGCTTGAGCATGCCGTGGTATGGATGAATGCACACGTCACTGCACGGTGTCCACCAAAGAACGAGCAGCATGCAGATGAGCAACTGAGTCCATTTGCGGAGTTACTACGTCTCGATACGTCAAGTCCTTGAGATTGCCTCATAGAAAACAAATCCAACAGTGTGAGATCTGGTGATCGTGTCAGCCACAAAGCCAAACCTACATTTCCAATACAGTTGTAGTCAATCACGAACAGGAGCATAGAAATGAACTGGAGCCTTACCATGAACCATCATACATCATCATTCATTCATCAACATTTACCGTATTTTTCTCGTGAACTACGGATTGCGCAGGTACAGTTTTATGGGCATTTTTTGAGTATTCCCAACGAGAAATATGGCTTTGAAGAAATTAAATGCTAATTTTGGGACACTGTACATCAACACCATAATAACTTCTGAAGCAAACGTTTTTTATGAGCAGTTCATTTTTACTCTGACTTATTTTTAATACTAATTTGTATGATAATTCTTTCTTGGTACCAAATCCTTTTTGTTCCTTTTTTGAACCATATTAAGTTTCTTTGTCTGAACTTTCTGAAACGAAAGACAAAACTAGTAAGAAAAAACACCTTGGACATCTAGCAACATTTTAGTCCACAAGTGGTTTTCTTTTTACTTTAAATATCTTTACAAGCAGTAATAAATCTCGGTTTGAAAATACATTCCACGAGAATATGAAACTTTAATGAAAGCTTAAGGTGAGAAATATTGATCAGACAGGTTTTCATCTGGCTTCCTTGGATGCATTCATCCCTTCTCAAATCTTTAACAACCCCATATTATTACCTTTTATGAGAAAAGCTCCTTTCTTTCTTACTTTTATTGAAAGAGAACGTGCTCAAATGGTAACTAAGCAAATATGCCAACAGCCGGTTGCTATGGAGAAATACGGTGTCTACTCTTTCAATCCTAAGTATACACAATTAGTTTAAGAGTCAATTTTAATGACTGTCAAATAAAAATAAGAAATTCATACAAATTCTTTGCTGAGATGTAATAAGTCTGATCTGAGAATATACAAATACTCATCATCTAAGTTTTAACTCTAAATACATTCAGAGTCAAAATGAGTTTGCACTTTTGTATTTTTAGAACGGATATCTTACTGTTTCTATGCAAATATATTAAACAAAATAAAAGATAATGGAAGTAAAATGTAAATTTATATGTAATGATCAAGACTTTCATAGAAATTGGCAATATTAATAGCAAGTTACAAACTAATTTAGAGCAACAAATGTTATTCATATACTTATCTTATTATTATAACACATATACACTATTTTTCAACATTTAAAAAAATGACATCTTTAGCGCGTTTTTCACGTAGTGGAACAAAAGCGCTATTAAGACGCAAATTTCGTCTTCGTCTTCGTTCCATATTTTGTCGTACCTTTTTCTCAGCCAATAAGCAACCAATTGACCTCGGGTTTTCGGCATTTGGTCGCATTTGTGCCCTAGATGAGCCGAATCATATTTAAATTTTCCCATAGTTTTCCCGAATTTTCCTATAAATTTTCTTACATTTCGCTAGTTTTTGCTTTTTTATAGTGCTGATACAGATTTGTGTCATTATTTCTTTTCAGCTCAATAGTAGTACATTTAGAGGAGTGGTACAGTACACTACTTTCTGTTAGTAAAAAGTTCATTAGTTGCATTATTGTAAAATACATGTGAAAAACGCGCTAAAATTACTTGGCCATGCCAATGATTGATATCTTGCATTTTTTAAAAATTCAATATATTTTCGAAAAGATACTTTGCAGAAAAAGATACTTGCTCTAAACAAGATATCAATCATTGACATGGCCAAGTAATTTTAGCGCGTTTTTCACATGTTGTATTTTACAATAATGCAACTAATGAACTTTTTACTAACAGAAAGTAGTGTGTACTATACTTAAAAGAAAAAAAATTAAAACAATTTAAAATTATTAAATTTAAATATGATTCGGCTCATTTAGGGCACAAATGCAACCAAATGCCGAAAACCCGAGGTCAATTGGTTGCTTATTGGCTAAGAAAAAGGTACAACACCACAAAATATGGAACGAAGATGAAGACGAAATTTGCGTCCTAATAGCGCTTTTTTTACACTACGTGAAAAACGCGCTAAAAATCGCATTATAAATTGTCTTAAAATCAAAGTTCAATTATCCACAATTTCCATTGACAGTTGTAAAAACTAAATTTATCAAACTAATATCAATTTCAAAGAGAAACATTCATTATTTTAAAATATTGAAAGATGTGTAAATTTTAACATAAAAATACTCTAGATAAAATTTAAAAACATGAATTAAATATATCATAGTTTGTGACCATTTTAATTACTGGCAAAATTAAACATTCATTCCAAAATCTGACCATACTCGGTTGATACACCGCATCGCAATAAATCATCATGAAGCGTGGATAGGCGATAGCTGAGGAAATACTCCGATTTTCGACAGCAGTGATTGTTATCAGCTCTCTGAACAGACGGCGATTGGAGAGGCTGCTGTTGTCCTCTCATCCCCGAGTTAAGTGATTTCGAGCATGGAATGATTGTCAGTGCCAAGCGGATGGAGCTTGTAATCTTCGAAGTCGTGCGTGAATCTAGATATACGGGTTTCATAGCGTCGAGAAGGTGATGAGAATAAACAATATGAAGTATATCGGATAATTGTAGGGCATGATCTGTTTAACCACGAATGATTCGAGCATTATCATGTGTAACAGAAAACGTTCCTCATATATACTTTAACTGATTGTATTGTTTTGGTAGCTCAAACTGACACATTGACTTGAAAAAGGTTTGTAACGGTATCCTGCAACTTAACCAGTTAATTGTGGGGATACGGCACGAATGAGAAACTAAATATTTATTTAATTGAATAGATCAAGGTATGAAGGGAAGATCAACAGGAATATATATATACTCAGTTAAACTTTTAAAGGGACACAGTACGATTCAATTGACAAAAATCAGTCAAGAAATCAAATTTAATTTTTTTAGCTTAAATTACCCTTTATACACTTTTCTATAACCTGACAAAATTTGAAAGCTCTAAACTTGAGTAAACACAGAATTATGATAGCTTTTGCGTTCGTTTTTATTTACATCCTGTCAAATCAAAATTTTAAACTTACTTATCTCGAAGAAAGATTAAATAAAGAGTTTGTCTTCATTTAAAATGCTAAGGCTTTTTTTCTATTGTGTCTAATGCTTTAAATTTTTTCTACCAATTGCTAATAGTAGATGTAACAAAAATTGGTATGCATTTTTGAATCAAAGCAATACTTATTTTTTTAAAAAAAATAACTTACTCAGAATTTGTACATTTTTTAAGGAATTTTCAATAAGCATTCATAAAAAAAAGTATTGTATGAATATCAATAGCAAAACACATACCAACTTTTGTTGTGCATAGTTTGGTCTACTTGTAAATAAAATTTCATGCGTGTATGTAAAATTTTGTTGGAGGAGTAGTATTTTAAAATCACTTCACAAATTTTAAGTTTATTCCTTAAAAATTAAATGGCTAGCTTTTTATCAAATTTGGAGCACAAGATCTGTTTTACATAGCATACACACATAAGAGACAATAAAAAAAAATTTGAAAATCCTTAAATTAAAATTTTTTGCTTAAGCCGTAACATGTTTCCTTACTTATTTGAGAATTAGAATTTTTCTACGTCGAACTATAAAGCTACACGAAGGTTATTGGCAATGAACCTCGTTGTTTTGAACCATGGTCAAGTGACGAGCTGGTAAGCCCCTCTCCTAAATTCCACACTACACCGTTTGAACCTACTTATTTAAAGAAGTTGAAAGAAGTGAAGGATCAGGATACTCTTTTATAATATTAGACGTTCAAATATCTCAGAATGATTATATTAGTTGGATACAACTCCAATCATTGATGTAGTGTGGAAGTTTGGAGAGATGGATGTCACACTGCTTTGGCGTCGTCTTCGTCACTTGACCATGGTTCAAAATTACGAAGTCTGTTGCCAATCGCCCTCGTGTTGTTGTTTACACTATTTTATACAAAAAATTCGTAACAATATATACACTTTTTTCAGATGCAAATCTAAAAAAGTTAGTCGAGGGTCGAATGGATTATCAAATTAAATATGTTTAAAATTTAAGGGGTTAAGATTTTTTTCTGCCCATGACTGCAATTTAAAAAAGGGTTACAAAATATTAAGGAGAAAATTTATTGAATATGAGATTTTTATATTTTTTAAATTTTAGCTACCCACACAGAATTAGAAATTTAAACAGGTTTCAAATCTAAGTTTATCGTAATAAATTTTTGAATTATTATTTTAACCAGTCAGGCCGCGTGTTTATTTTTATAAAAATCTGTGCTCATCCATCTTCCATTCAAAGTATTATCTAAACAAAAGAAACCACTTTCAAAAAATAAAATAATATTCGATAAAACTGCAGTTTTCTTTATCCATTTATTAATTCCATTTGATTTAATCAATTTATTATGTGAAGGAACCTTGAAAAAGAGTCCTTATAAAATACAATTGAAAGAGCATATTCTGAAAGGAAATATCTCATACTTCTCAAAAGCCCTTTAAAAAGTTTTAATAAAGCAACTAAAAGAAATAGTAAGATACGCAACAAATACTTGCTACTACTTTCTGAAGTACTCTTCAAAAACCAAGGATCGCGTGAGGCATTCCTAAAAAGCAAAATTTTTTCTTCGTAATATCTCCAGAAGAAGAGAATTTTAATAGATGAGTACTTAACAGAGTGCATTGTAATTGTAGGAATAGTGTTTTAAAAATTGTTCCTGCATTTGTTCTTCAGTTGAATGCATCACTTATTCTTCATGTGCGCTTGAAGTACTAATCAGATAAGTTCTGATTCCCGAAGCAAAAATAAATTAAAAAATTATAGTCTAAAAGAACTAAAAAAATCCTTTTATAGTTAATCGAACTAAGTTGTAAATTAACTTTTTAGTGGCTAAATGTGGAATTAGTCGCCAAATCTGTAAATGGGATCTGAAATTAGTCGCCAGATACAGGGATGGGATCTGAAAATGGGAAATCGTTAATCCTGATGATTCTGATCAGGACAATGGAACAAAATTATTAAATTATTGTATTGTCAATGGTCCTGGACAAGTGAGCAAAATTTTGAATTAATGTGACCTTTGAAAGTGGGTAAAAATTGAGTTCAAAAATTCCGTTGCATACAAGTGAAGATTATAAAAGGTGTTAAAAAGAAGAAAGGTTTATAAACAAAATTCAGGTTTTGATAAGAGATTATTATTTTCAATTTTTATGTTTGTGCCTCCACAACTAAAGCCTTAGTCCAAACCAATTAGCCTGTGTTATCGAAACGTTTTATAAGATGCCACACTTTTAGTGAAGTTATGTTATTTTGTTGGTGCTTATGACTTAAATCCTGGGTGGGAATTAAGTCGATCACGATCGATGGGTGGACCACCAAGATATTTTGAGGTGACCGCCTTTTCTCAGACTTAGACGCTCATATTAAAAGAGACATATTTATGGAACACTTATGCCAGCTAGATTGGAGAATCGGCTTTTTCACAATCGATGTGACAGTGTTTACTTCGAAATTATTCGAAAAATGTGTAGACGACACATGTACCTTCACTGGAATCAAATAATGACACTTAACTCGCTCACTGCCGTTGTAGAGAAAAATCATTGCAATGCCAGCCGTACAAATGAGTTTTCACCACACCTCGACTGAAGGGGCGAATAAATGTTGATAATTATCTCTTCCTGAGACAGCTATGGATTGACTATTGAGACAATCCAGTGCCCCAGACTATCCCACACCCCGCGTTTTCACTGGATTGGGCTCTCTTGTTGATGCCATATCCCGCGTTGGCACGGGAATCGGCAGTGAACAAATGTAAGAACATACGTCGGTTTCAGACTCATCGGTTCACGTATGTTCGTCTAGCAGTTTCTCATAGTTGCTCAAGGATTCAACTTGACAGTTTCGTGTTGCTTGTATTTTTGTAGTAAGAATAGTAATCTGTCATATATTGAAAGATGAGTACATTGTAGAAAACAAGTGTTAAGAAAAGAAAACATAATTTTCATACAGAATGTCCACACCTACGCCAATGAGTGGACCGCAAAACCTTAAAAATATTAGAAGTAGACCGTACTCTGGAAAAGTCCGCCCACCCCTGACTTAAATTAATGAAAAACACCAATCAATAAATTATATGATAACTTAAATTTATTAAAATGAGGTATTTTAGGTAAAACTTGATGAAAATTATACAGAATTTCAAAACACTCTACATGGAATTCAAAGCCCTATATATATTTAAATAACTTTTACACAACATATTTAACACAGTTATAAAGGCAATGAACTCTCTCTCTCTCTCTCTCTCTAAAATTTAAAATAAGTTTACAATTATCAAAATTTATGTTTCATTGGAAGTTCTCTTATAGAAAATTTTATAAAAGGCATGGTGTTCGTAACAATAAACTGTTAAGAGTCGAAAAAATATGTGTATGTTAGAGCTAAATCCTTAGTTCATTGCCTTTATCATATTTTAAGTAACATGCATACAATATATGATAGAAATACATTTATAAGTTTTTAAGGTATCAGGTTTTAAGTAGCATAACTTTGACAAAAAAAACAATCTTCATAAAAGGCATTTAAAGCTTTGAAGCTTATTTTAATAAAAAATAATGCTTTATATAAGATATTTAAAAGTCATCACTTTTATAGCACAGACCTTCCTCGTTCCCTATCTAATTAAATTTTTTTCTTTCTGTACTTTTAATTTTTTTTTCGTACACAAAATCGCAAATATAAAAAAAATAATTAATTTCAGAAACGTAGGCAAATACTAAAAATTCACCAGCAAACTATTAAAGAAAATTTTGGATAAAAATGTACTGTTTTTTGAAATATTTTCGACTGATAAATATAAATATTGTTTTTTTTTGTGTCGATTTATTTCCAAATAGTTTGAAGACCTGTTTAACTAGTCATGTTAAATTGAAACAAATTTGAAAGTGTATAACTTTTCTAAATTTTTAGGACTATATGAGATAACAACATATATATGAAACGTTCACAGGGATTTATATTAATACCAGTATTAAAACAAATTACTATTGGAACAAGTAATCCGATATTGTGTCCTTCTCTTTTCAATCGAGCAAATGTACTCTTTTATCTAAACTTTGCGTAAGTAAAATTCTTTTTCAAATAATAAATGATTGGCATCGCATTACGTGTTAAAGAGTTGGCATAATATATACTCAAAATATGATATTCCGTTACGTAAAACGAGATTTTAGATTCCTTTAACACTTCTTATATGTATGCTTAAGGTATGCGACTACTTACGGCATCTTTTCTTTTTTTAAAAAATGGAGGTATGGGGATTTTTTTGTTGTTTTTAGATTTATTTAGTACATTTTAAGAAAAATATGCTAAAATTAAGAAGAATAAAAGAAATCATTATTATTAAAACGGGTAAAAATGGTTAAAAATTTACAAAAAATAACATAAACGCGGCCCATTCTGTACCAAAAGTCTATGAACAAATTTTCAATTTTTCGATTTTGATGTGTTTCTACGTTATTCACTTTTGAAATGATCTTAAGGATAAGAGATATTTCAATTTTTACAAAAAACTAGAGCACTTTATCTTAATTATTATGTGAAATTGCTTAAAAAATCTGTCATTATATTAACCTAAAGGACTGTAAATTTTGTAATAAAACAGCGATTGATAAATCCTCAAGTTAAAACTCTTCTACTGTTACACAGAACATACACAAAAAAATTTCAGAGTCAACTGATTTTCAAAACTTTTTTAACAATCGCTGACCACGTTTGAGCATTATCAAAAAAAAAAAATCGAGTAAAACGCGTTTAAAAGTATGATATCTTGTTTAAAGTATTCGCTAAAACACTTGTAGTTTTTGTTCTAGTGAACGGAAAATAATTATCTTGGTACTTTTATAAGGCTTATATAAGTTGGCCTATAAAATAAAATCATAAAAAAATTGTGAATTTTTGGCAAAATTCATAATTTTTTCGTAGTCGGATACCTGAAGAAGTACGCATTTGTCTGTGTGAATTAAGTATGTTATAATTTTCGTACTTTTCTCATGATTGTCCTTAAAGGATTAGTGTTTCGTATGTGAGAACTAACCAAAATTTGCACTACAACACCAACTAACTTCTTACGATCCTCTTATTTTGGAATGAGACTGTGTCCATTATATGCATTTTCCATTAGAATGCCTATATAATACAAGTATACGTTTTTTTATGTACTTTTCTTAAATATGAAAGAATATATGTCAGGACACATAAAAATAACTCTTGAATACATCATAAAGTACCAACTGCTATTTCGACTGAATGCGTAACTAAAGTTTATTGCTTTCATTCTGGTCGTAAAAATGAGTCTGTTGTAATATGTATTATGTCCTAAGAATGGAATATTTTATGACTCATTCTGTCCTATAAATGTTTTTGATCCTACCTTTTATATTTCTCATTATATCAAACAAAGGGAATTCGAATGTTATTCTTCAAAAATATTTTCTCTATGATTTACATGCATAAAACATGTAGAAATTAAATAAACTTATTAAAGAGCAAAAAAGTATATATTTTTATGCCATAATGTGTAAAAATAGAAACATTTTCGATATAATTGTTTAATGAACAAAAACACTGGTCACAATTACTTTACCGTTTCTTAAATTCGTTTAAATTATTCTCCAGGATGGGGTTGGTTGTGCAATTGTTAAGATAGTAATCTTCCTGTTTACAGTTCTAAGTAAACAATGGAATTACCTATTGGCTTTCTCGAAGAAGAAACGAAATAAACAACTAAATTATCATTAACATGAATAGCGGACAGTTTATTGTATGCAAAAATATCAAAAATCCTAAGAATTTAATTTGCAGATGGGGGGGGGTGTGTGTGTGCAAAAAATCCTAAAATTTTTAGCGAACCCATCTGCAAGTCGCGTGACTCTATTTGAGGTCACTATCCCTAATTTAAGAAACACTGCTCTTTAGAGTGATGTAAAATATAACAAAACAAAATGAACTATTTTGTAATTCAATTGTGTTTCCCATAATGGAAAGTGCTCTAAATCGCTGAAGTATTTACCAAAATATAATCACATTTAATCTTTTTGTTCTATTAATGCTCTTAATTTGACGAGGATTATTAATTGTAAAACTACAGCATGAATTACATTTCAAACATATATTAAATGTTTCATTGATATTTTAGTATATATTTATTAAAATTCGGCATCTATCAATAACATAGTGTTAAAGGCATTTTGAATATTAAGAACCGATTGAAAAGTATATATGTATTAAAGTGAGTGAAATAACTTAATATTTAATTTAAATTCTAAACTTTTTATATTTTTATTGAATAATAATTCCGAATATCCTATTTCGAAACCCAAGTCTCATTTCACAAAAAAGAATTAAAATCTACATTTTGACAGATTTATTGGTAATTCTTAGTTATAAGGATTATACCTTTAATGTTCTAAAAGATTTATTCGCAATTCTTAGTAAAAAAAATATTTTAATAGCTTCTACATTTCTTAATGAGTGAGTGAAACTTTTCCCTAAAACACTTATGTAATTTCTAAGAATAACTAATATTTTCCTTCACTTGAACATGTGATTGTATTTTGCCTGTTACATATTTTCCCCAGTTTTTCCGTAAGTTTAAACGTAGAAAAGGGATAATTGTCTTTCTAAGTTTTTGGCACACTGATATAAACTCTTGTAGAGAAAAGTCACATAAATGGGTTGTCTCTCTCCAGTGTTTAATTTACATAAATAAATTCTTTGTTTACTACTTGGCCTTTCTTTTGTAACGACACTACATGCAATGAATGTGAATTCATCACACACATGCTATCTATGTTCTAGTCCTATGCTAATATGTTGAATAATGATCTACTTGATGCTAATTACAAATTTATTTTCCTTAAACTTTTAATTAGATTTATGTGATAAATGAGAAATTTATATATAATTAAAAATACATGTAGAGCAAACTTCTAAGAACCCCAATATTCATATCTAGAAATACAGATCTAGAGCAAAAAATGTAACTAGTAATTATTATAGAATATTGCAGTTATTTTTAAAAAATTTCCTATTTTTTTTTTTGAGGGGGGAACCACTGCACACAATATTAAGTTATTATTTATTATTATTTATTATAAATTATTATTTTAAGTTTTAAAGTGCCTTTCTGGAAGAGGAAAATCCACACCTCTTTGTAAAAAGACTATACTTTATCAGTAAGAAATAATGATCATATAGGAAAATTCAATACTTACAAAATGTTTTATAAATTATGTTTAGAAACAATTTGTTTAACTAACTTTTATGCATATATTTATAAAATAATGTAAAAAATAGGTTATACCCAATAATTTCTTATACACTCCTTGATATATTTTTCACTAACAATATTTTACATATGTTATTTCGTTAAAAAAATTATATTATGAATATTTTATATTAGTTTCAATCTTTTTATATAATTGTTGCCATTACTGTAGAATGTTACTTTAATCCCCGGAATACATTCATTTCCCATTTGTTAATTTTTATTTTTTAATTTCCCTTTTTGGAATTTAAAGTATATTTTTTGAAAGTATGATTGCTCTTTTTAATTTCTCTTTTTATATGTCACTATTTTTGAGTTTATACAGTATATTTTCAAATAGTTCATATTTACGGATTGGCATAGTACTCAAATACATGCGTAAATGATAAGCATAACTAATGTTCAATATTTTGGTCACTGCTCATTTTTTTCTTGTACTATTATTATGAGCACAAGTAAGTTTCTGCTGTTTTTTCTTAAAAATTGGGCATGTATTGCGAAAGAATGGTACATTATGTCTGATTCAAAGTATTGAAAATAGCTAACCACTATTTTCTTCCTTCTTTCAGCTAGCATACGTTACCGTGTCAGAAAAACTCTCCATCTTTTGGGGCTATCCACGAGTCAAACAGGTTAAAATTATTTATAAACCAGTTACCAATATAGGGTCACAAATATTGAAAATTTGAAAAGCACTGCACTAGAGAGTGAAACAGCCATTAATAGAGAATGCACAGGAGCTTTGAATCATCAATCATCCTGTGTTGTATGTGAAGAAATAGGGAAAAAACGTGATTTAGCTGTGTTTGAAAGTGGGATGATTGAAGGTGCTCGAAGCGTCGGAACCAGTATCAGCAAAATGGCTGCACTTGTGAAGTTAACGTCAGGCTTACGGTCTTCATAAGCTACTAAAAGTTTGCTGGGAAACGAGAATTGTGAAAGTTATCCTGACCAACAGAACAGCAACCGTACTTCAAACTGAAGGAAATCTTAACCAAGTAACTACTGTGAACATCTCTGGACGGTTTGCCGCAGTTTACGCTTTTTAGACTATAGTAGCTGGGGACCTATTTGAAAGATTTTACTGTTGACCTTGAACAAGAACAGACGTCTCAAGTTCGCAAAGCAGCACAAACATTGGACTGTAGATGACTGAAAACGGATCATTTGTTGCGTTGAATCACATTTTCAATTATAATATGTAGACGGCAGGATGCGAATATGGAGAAAACAGAATGAACGTATGAACCCCATTTGTGTTGCCACAACTCTTCAAGCTGTAAGTGGCAACATTATGGTTTGGAGGATTTTTTTTGGCATTGCATGAGTCAGTTGATTGGTGTGGAGGAACATCTATAAATGACGATATTTAAGAGTTAACGCAGATCATCCTTTTATGTTAATAATATGCCCTTTAAGAGATGGATACTTTCAGTAGGACAAAGATTCCGCTTATACATTTGGCATCACCCTAGATGTTTCAGAGAGCATGATAGAAACTTTATCTTGCTTAGTTGACCTGCCCAGTCACCTGATATCAGTCCAATGGAAAATATCAGATAAACCGGTGCATCTGGAAGATAGATCCAGTATCATCCAATCTGAAGGCACTGCAAAATGCACTTCATTGAATTTGGTCTCAAATTTCTCATACTATTTATCAATAACTCATTGTTTTCATGCCAAGTAGTGTCCAGGAAATATTAAGGGCAAAAGATGGCCCATTATTGTATTGAATAATTTGGTCACTCAGTGTATAAATACATCTGTGCATGTGTGTACAGTATTTATTATTATTATATTTTAAATAAAAACATAGAAATACATTTGAAAAGAACTGCTATGTTCATCGTTATACAGTAAATCAAAAGCATTTACTGTAATGATGATGTTTTTGGAACGGGGAAGCAATGTTCTTACTCTGTTTTCAATAGCGTTTCTACTTATCAGTTAATTGTTGATCATATTTTTACTTCTTGTTTCAAATGCAAAAGAGCAGTCATTGGCTTAAGTTGCTGTTGCAATTAATTGGTTAACAAACAAAAAGAACCAAATTTAAATTACTGGTGTTTTTTTTCAAAAATATAAATTACTAAATGTAAATTAGCATAGAGTTAGTATTAAAAAATCAGAAATGATACTTAAAAGTAATTTTTAATATTCAATGTAATATTAAAATTAAAAAATTAATTTAATTCGGTTTATAATAAAATAAAATTAAGAGTATAACTTCTTGTTTGATGACTCAAAAACCCGTAACGAAGAAGTAAATGTAAATTGAGCCAACATATTTTCTTTGGAGATATAAAACGGTTGCAAATAAAATTTACAGAATAACTGATTACTTGGAATTCCGGAATGGAATCAATGTAAATGAAATTAGAGGAATGCATTAAAGCCAATAATAAATATGTCCCATAAATTCAAACAGCCTGACACTAATAACCTGACAAATCCTAATCACTAAAATTCTGATTTTCACAATTATCTTGGTCACCGATTTTTTGTATGTGTGTGTGTGTTTATTACATTATTAGTACTATTATTTCAATAAAAGCATTTTTTAATAAAAATGTTTACGTATTCAACAAATTCTTTTAGGAAAGTAGAAATTGAAAATTAAAGAAAGATATCGGAATATTCTCTAGTATTTTTACTTATGGTAACCTTGGTTGGGAATATATTATTTATCGAGTTTTATAGATTGCATATTACATCCAAAATGTTATGAAGCCTGCAAAATTCTATTCAAACCAGCCCATAGTGAAATCAATGGGAATCTGGGTAATTGAGCAAATTGTAAAAGAATGACACTGTTCAATAATTTATTTCCTGCTTTTCCTGTGAAACATTTATTGGTATTTCTGCAAGCACACAAAAGGATTTTACTCAACTCAAATGGAAGGAAATGTATGCAACAAATAAAATGGTTTTGCAGACTTTAAGAAAATAAGAAATCACATTAAAGGGCAATAGATGTGAAATATTACCAAATTTATAAGCCCTTTAAACATTTCCTACTAACGTGTATTGTAAATCTCTTTAGTTCACAAATAAAAGGAAACGGCACGTACAAAGGATTTATCCTTACCGCCGGAAAAGTAATTTATGTAGCCATATTGCATACCTGAATGGATTTTCGAGTGTACCAATATTAATATTGATTGAGAATTTTAGAGGAAAAGATATAAATATCTAAAAAGAATTTCCAAACAAAGGACACACAAAGAGGACATGTAGAAATGGAAGTTCGGAAATAAAGGCTTCCCTTTGTAATTTTGCTTTCTGTTTGAGCAACTGATGTTAAGAATAATTAAGATTTTTAACTGTAGAACTTACTGGTTTCTTGAAATTGTTAAATATTAATATGTGTATTGTTTTTGAGTAAATATATAAGGTAAATAGTTGGAAAAATAATTAAATTAAACTTAAGTATACAAATCATTACATAATACTTTAGTTTGAAAGAAATTAACTTTAAAAGGACAATTATTGGAGATTCTTAAAATATATATATGCTGAAGAGCAACACAAGAGGTATTGGCAACGAACCTTGTAATTTTGAACCATAGTCAAGTGATAAAGATGACACCTGAGTTGGCACTCCCTCTCCGAACTGTCACATAACGCCACTGGGAGGACTTAGAGATTTGGAAAATTTAACTTGCACCATACCCTCTGCGTGCGTCGGAGCTCAGTGCACTAGGGCTCGAATTCATGGCGCGTAGGACATGAGTTTATAACTGTGACCACTCACCTTCCGTGGCTCTAGGCCACCCACACACACGCATACAGGAGGATTCGCTACCAGCCATACAAAATTGTAGGGTTTGTTGGGGTTACAAAGACGACTTCTAATCACATAGAAATGCAAGGTCCCAAATGCCCCTGTTACAAGCTATGAGAAAAGAAGAAGATAAAGAAAAACAGCAACTCATTAAACAAACAGAAAACATTTTACTAAGTGTTTCTAGTACAACAGGGTTTGAAATTACGACAAGAAATCGTCTGGAAATTCTGACAGCCACGTTGTATGGAATTCTTTACGATCTGTAAATTCCTCCAGGCAGTCTTGCTGTAGAGGGCGCTTAACGGAAGGTTTCGTGAACGCCTATCTTACTGGAAATTGTCATTTGTGATCCGATTCCCTAGGTAGTAGCATGAACTTGTATTCATACGAGGACCTAAAGACATGCTGGCAATGTATGGAGATGCGATTTGTAACGGGCACGCCACTCGGTGGTTGTACCTGGAACGTTACTCGAATAGGCGTGTTCCACATGGTACGACCTTCGCTAGTGGGTACAGAAAGTTACGTGAAACTAGAGAATTAACTGGTGCTTTTTGGGGTATGAGCCACCCGTTCCTTTAGAAAACCTTGTGAAGGATCTATACACGACCTCTTACTAATAATCCTCTTGGGTATTCTTTGGGCCAGCCAAATTCCCCAATCTTCTCCTAAGAAGGAAACGTGATATGCAAATTAAATTTGTTATATATATTTCTAGTTAGCTACTTAAGGAGTGTGTGAGTTAGAAGAAAATAGATAACAGAAAGTTAGAAGGTTAGAAATTTAGTTAACTAGAGGTGACAAGAAAGATACAAGGTGAAGATTACCATAAATGGTCAAAAAGTCCTTGCAAAAGATTAATATCAGGAAGTTTTATAGATAAATTGATTTGATTAGAAGACTGCTTAAGATCAGGTACTGTCACCTTCATATTACGTTAATATTTAAAATATTAAAGTGGTTAAGTGGCTAGTAGTTACATATCTACCGTGTAAAGTAATATTAAGGAGGAACCAGTATTATAAAATGGTTATCAAATGTATTCTCCCCAAACGGGACTCTCGTCCTCTCCCTCTTTTGTCTGACGGGATCATCCTAATTATAGTGTTGCATATTGATTTGTGTTTGAGTCGATTAAAGTGATAAATAAAATTAATTGGAAATTAACACGTCGAATAATCCTACACTTCCTTCCACACCTTTAGCTGGGTCACTGGGTAGACGGGAAGTAGGTTCGTTTCAACCTCATCGCTCGAATATCTACAGCTGCCGGAAGAATACGTGACATGCCAGGAATCTTCAGAAAGTAAAGAATTCCGTGTGTTGTGCCACGATCACGACTGTCAGACGACTTCTGGTCGTAATTTTGAACTTATTGTAGTACAAATTTTCAATAAAATGTTTTCTGTCACAATGATAAATTGATGTTTCTGCTTTTTGTGTGTGTGTGCTTCTTTGCACCATGGCTCGCAATCACTGCATTTGAGACCTTTCATTCCTATATTATTCCGAGTCGTCTCTGTACCCCCTACACACCCTACCTATGTGTCAGTCTGTTATATATATATATATTTAATTTATACCTTTTCTTATTGAGAAGTCGTAGTATTAATTATTAAAATTCATCCCTTCAGTGGGTCGAAGAGTGAGTACCGAACTTGCTTGAGAACTGAACACTGGGAGGTTTCGCGCCAGACTGACCACTTGGCCGAACCATCTGCAGATGTACCCTGGCACCTAATGTCACATAAGCTGAGATAGGCACAGTTGCACCCACAGATAAACACAGATAGGCTTGACCCTCGTGATCTGTAGTGCCACTGAGTTCAGTTCAGTTCAGAACTTTAATTTTCAAGGAAGAAATGTTCGAAAATAATAGTTACTGGCAGAGTTAAAAATTTTAGATTAATGGTGTAACATATTTTTTAAAACAAATTCTTTTTAGTTTTGAAAGCAAATTTAACTGATTATAAATAAAAGTTAACATGTTAGTTAACATAGCGGCACGATCTCTTCTGGTAGGACATTACGGCCATGTGAAACAACATATCTAAGTCTAAGAGAAACGGTTCATGATAAGGAAATATGGAAAGAGAACTAACGTAACTGCAAATTAAGAAAAGAGTTAGTGTTATGTGTAAATGAAATTGGAATGAAAAATGAAAAAAAAAAATTGTTGGAGCTTAGTTATTAGTTCCCTTATTGAAAAAATGCATAACTTATAGGTTTGTATTTAAAAATTTTGTCGTGTCAAAATTATTATGTTGAATAGATGACATGACAAAAGAATTAAGAAAACACTATATCTTTATTAAAACAGTCTAAATAATTTAATTAATTATATGAAGATCCCCGCTGTTTGTTATAAACACTTGATATCCCAAATTTGAAAATTATTTGTAGTTATTAATATTACACTTAAAAAATTCAGCTAGAAATAATGTGCAGAACTAATGATTTCTTTGAAAAAAAATTAATGATACATAGCTCGAAAGAGGTAAAAAATGCTTTATCTAATTGAAGCAATACGCGCGTGCTTCATTTAATCTTCAATAATTACACCCCCACACACATGAGTTGTAAGAAAGTAGTACCAAGCATTTCATTTCAAGAGGATTACTTGTAAAAAGTCCTTTTAAAAGTAATTTTAGTAAGCTCCAAAATTGTGTTAGAGTACTTGAATTTCTTTTTATTATATTTACGAATACAGATTTACTTTCATTTTCGATTCAAATACATTAGATAACGAGTTTTATAATTAAATTGTGAACAAAGCTATACTTATCATTCTGCTGAACATTTCAAAAACTTGAGACATTACCACGATCCTTGCTTTTTGAAGACGGCAACTTCATAGTATATTAAACGGGAAAAAAAAAAAGGATTTGTAAGAGTCTGAAGTGCATGGTATTTTCTTGAGGTTTTGGGTGTAAATATAGTCGAAATGGATTATTTTCAGAAAAACTTAAGGCGATGTTTCAACAAGCCATGGAATGTAAATAACTCATTGAAGTATTGATTTATAGAACCTACACATATCACCCAGAAAAAAAAGTCGAAAGAGGATTGTTTAAATTACTTCTTTAATCCTTTTTGTCAAGAGTACAAGATATATACCGTACATGTTTAAGGTGAAACGCAATTTAATTTTAGAAAAGTTTCAAAAAGAAAAAAGATTATTTTCTATTCAGTATCAAATGAATGAAACTTGTCAAATACTGAGAGAAAAACAGAAGCAAATCTTTATGAAATATAAATACGTAAATCCCTATGAAAAATTTTATGATATATATACATTCTATAACAAAAAAAACAGACTAGCCAAGAATGAGTTGTTCGATAAAGACAAAAGTTTTGGTGGGTAGAAAAATTATGTATAAAATAAAAAAATGATTAAAATTTCAGAAAAATTAAACGATTTATATATATATATATATATACATATATATATTTCAGAGTAACATAGATACAAAGTAACGAGCTGAATAAGGTGTTGGTCCACCAATAGTCCGGATGCAAGCTGCCACACGACGGAGCATAGAGTGATAAAGCATCCTGATGGTATACTGAGATATTTCTTGCTAAATTTACTCCAATTTTCAGGCCAGGTCATCAACATTCCCTGGTAGTGCAGTCGCCTTCCCAACATATCCCAGGCATGCTCAAGTGGAGAGAGATCTGGTGATATGTCTGACAAAGGAAATGTTTGACCTGGTTTAAGACATTTCATAGCAACACGTCCCATATTTGATCTGGCATTATGTTGGTGACAAATTAGGCCAGGGTACTGCAATAAGAACAGTAGCAAAATATTTCTCAGAATGTCGTCGAGATACCACTGAGCTGTAAGTGTGCCTTTAATGAAAGTAAGCGTGCCTCTCTCTAATGAAAGTTAGTGTGCCTCTAATGCCTCTTGCATCCTGATCCAATCGCTATCTATCAGTATAGATATGAAACCAATCACGCTATGAATATCTGATATTAATAGTTTCTAAAGCTATGGATTTTGAAGCTGTATCAGAAAATTCTTCCTTTCGTACCACATGTGTAAGATCAATTTTCCCATTTACAAAGGGAGAGTTAAATAATCAAGTGAAGGAGACACAGTTTCTTGATTACCCGGGATGTTAAATAGTTCTTTAATTTTCACTACTTGTTGAATGAAGCCTTGTTGTGCTTTTAGTGTTCTGTTATGGTTATTATAATTCCTCCAATAGTTATAAGATGGTAAGCGAATTAGCTTTTCAAATGAACACAAAGCCTTCTGCTGGATAACTACATCAATAGTCAAGTTTCCAGTAAGTAACAAATGGTAGTTGTGTAACTTGGTAGGCAATACAGAATTATTGAAAGTTGGTCACCATCATTATCGAATCATCCTGTAGAAATTTGGCTGATTGTAAGCTTTAAATACAAAGTATAAAAGGTATCTCCAAAACTTCAGAGACGTAGACGTGAGTGTCGAGTGTGGCAAGTATAGGTATCAGGCGTGTACAGAGAAAAAATCTAATCACACTGTTTAGTATATCTCCAGGTAAAAGATTAGCGTGGTGATATATAATGTAGTGTCGTGAAATCTCTCGCTACAGTTCCACCAAAGAATGTAATGAATCTTTGTTTTTTGTATAATTTAGAATTGATTTCCACGAAGCCTTATTTTTGCTGAATATTTCAAGTTTTATCGCAGCTACATTTTTCCTCAACATTTATATTTCTTTAAAAAAAACTGTACAGTAATAAATTAAATTCTCGAATACGTTTTCTTATATTTTCTTCTTATTAAATCATAATTTAAAATAAAATATATAGTTATTAATGCCAAATAGAGTAAGCCATACATACGGAATTTTCATTCAAGAAGATGTAAGTTATTTTATGACTTTTTTTTTCACTTTGCCTCTTTCAACTTTCATAAATGGCTACATTTTCTTCTGGTCGTCATACTTCTTATTTTTTTCTCTTTCAGATTAATCTCCATTATTACCCATTTTTAGTAAAACAAGCATCCCATTTGTAGAAAAAGAGGTTCTTAAGTAATTTATTAAAACTTCTCTATATACAATTAAATATTATCAATGCTAAATCTGTATAACAGATATTTCTACCGAACTAATTTTATTAATTGTTAATGAAAGGTGCTCTGAAGTGGGTTCTCACGCGTATTTCCCTTAATTAGCTCCTTAGGCTTCTGTATGACGTTGCTTTTTTTGAGAAATTTACCTTGGGAAGTAGCCATGATGCATGCAAATGATTATTGCTATATAACATAAGTAGGAGTGCAGTGAATAGATGTAGGTGCCAAGAGATTGATAATTGGTGGTTCCCAGGTTGCTGATAATATAGTGAGAGGATAACGAGAAGCCTAAGATTCTTGAGTGAATCCACTTAAAGAAATTAGGGAAGTGGAGCAGGATCTAGTGAGATGAATGCTTCAGTTAGAGATATCAAGATGAGGGATATTATCATAATTTATAGTTCATCAGGGTTCGCTTATGGAAGCCACTCAACACGCATATTTATTTTTGTATTTTAATCGAGTTGAATAAATATTATTAAATTCACTGCCAATTTTGTTTTTTTTTCGGATGAAAAACTCTGAATATGATCACCATCATCACAGCACAAATAACTAAATCCAAATTTTTTTCTATATATTTCGTCACCAAAGTAATGCAAGAGCTTCTAAACAAACGTATTTTTAAAATGCTGTGTCTTTCAGTATTCTATGATGTAATTTTTAATCTCAACTTAAAACTTGTAACTTTCCAGTCATTATGTAAACATTCATAAAAGAATTTGTTACATGATTACAGATAGTATTTTTAGACAACACTAAGGATGTAAAAAAGGAAATCACATCTTCCTTTTCCACATAGTTTTCATTTCCAATATATATTAAATCTCTCTTTCATCTCTACTTTTAATTTCCATTCAACACACACATTCCTGGAATTGTTAAAACACACCCTTAGCAGATAAAAAAATAAGCTAAAAATGATTTTTTGCGCCATTCTATTTTATTGATATTCTTCTTCAAAAATATAAAAACATTGATAAACACTATTCGATATATCGTGTTTGATATTATTAATTGTAAAAATAACTTCTATGATGAATTTTAAATTGCATTTGCAAGGACATCGGATTTTAAAGGATATAAAATAAATTTATAAACATTAGGAACTATAACCATCTTTTATGTCTAAGAATATGTAATAATTATTTGGATATCTATCAAAATCATTTGAATTCAAAATCCTTAATTACTAATTGCATGCAATAAAGCCTGCAATGGTAAGAAAGATATATTAAATCCTTGTTATTGTTTCTCAAAATATTTTTGTTATGTTTTTGGCTAACTTTTATTGAAAACATCAAATATTTAGATTTCATTTTCTATCTGGATTGTATCATATATTTAAATATTAAATCAGATGTCATACAGGTGAAACGGAAATAATATATTTATTGATCTCATCGACGAAAACAAGTAGTAGAGATTTCATATCTTCCAGAAAATAAACATTGATTTTTATGTAAAGTATTATGAGAAGATGACAAAGAAGTGATGAGATATGAAGCTATATATATATGTATATATATATATATGTATGTATGTATGTATATATATTTGTTTTTTGATGAAACAGTGTCTCCAACAGTGTTTATTTACAATTTTAAGACGGATAACATATATTGCATAGTTAATAACAATATTTCATTTCTTAGTATCACTTTTATATCACATATATGTTGTAGTGAAAGCTTTTATTTAATTGCTTGTGAGGTTTTTGCTTTGATACGCTTGAAAAAATCTCTTTTTTAGATTTAACCACCTATACCCCCCAAAAAATATAAAAAATTATTTTGAAACGATCCTTTTCATATGTGTTCATGCCCCTCTTATATTTTTCTTTAATCTAATGAAATACAATTTAAATATATGTATTCCCTATGTGGATGATTATAGGTATCTGACTATTCAGTTGTTGCGTCTTTGATATGTAATATGGATAATAAACAAAATAAACAAGTTTACTGTATCTCTTAATGGTTTTAATTAAAATTATACTACATGAAAAATATAGATATAAATATTATAAGGACCCATTACTTTATTCAAAAAATGTTTACAGTCATTTATAATGGAAAAGTTTTAAATATTCGCACATTTATTGGAAGTTTCATGCATTAAAAGTTGTATCTGCTTAATGTTAAAGAGCATGGCAAGTACAAAACATATTTTCAGGGGGAAAATGATCAAGTTTATTTGTATAGAAACTCATGAGATTATATAACTTTCATATATTTCAAAATTTGCTTATGATCTATAAATACGCAATTTATCTGTGAAATATATAATTCTACAAAATTATTTAGCATTGCAGAGAAAATGTGGAAAATTATGGAACATATTTCATTTGTGAAAGTTTAGAATAAAAATAATAAATTTATAGGTTTAGTACACAAATTTAATGCTCTTAAAATGACAAAGAAGTAAAAATATACAAGTAATGAGGCACTTCTGTGTTTTCGATTTTGAGTTATGTTCCTTAATATTAGGTAAGCACAGCCTTGAAAACCAATGCTACCGAATTCCACTTTCACATTGATTTTCTTAATTAATTCCGTCTGTTAAAAAAAGCCTCTAAAGCACAAATTAAGCTATAAAAATAGATTACTTGTAGTAGCAATAATCACAGAAAAGATCTTATAAAATCTTTGAATAATTTTTCAGTGTATTTTACATTGTTATGTTACAATACACAATACATTTTTAAAAAATCACTTTTCTTATGCGGATAAAAATTATTTCAAACATTGTTTGGTAAGGACCACTTAGGGGCCTATGTTAATATTGCAGGTTTCCTGGGTAATAATTATCAGTATTGTTTATCCTATTTTTATCACAAATCATCATATAGGTTAAAGCAAATTGTTTGCTGAATTTATATATATGTAAGAAGAGGTTCAATTTCCTCACACAAGTGAAGTAGCGTAGAAATTAGAAAAATGTGAAACGAGTTCAGCTGTCACTCTTACTTCTTCATAGCGGCTCATATTATTGTTCTCAAAAAGCCTGTTAAGCAGCTAAAGTAATGAAAGCAAACAAAATATGCTGTAATTAAATAAGAATAACGTCTAATTGTGTTGAATTTCTGCTATGATGGTATATATATATGTGTGTGTGTGTTTTGTTATAATTGAAAACCATTAAGGCTTGAGCTCAACTGAAAGAAATGCTAAAATCGTTAACTTCGAAACTTTCATTCATAACACTAGAGAAAAAGTGCACTTAAAAGTTTTTAGTGCTATATCTAACAATGAAAATCCGATTCAAAATAGAAACTCAGACTCAGGATTATGTCCTTAAACTTAATTTGCTGCATTAAAGGTGTCTTAAAATTTCCTAAATGATTTTTCACTAGCATATTTTGTATAAAAATAGGAATTTGCAGTTATCTATTGATAAATAATCAGCAAAATTTTCACTTAAAAAATCTGCAGTTAAAGTCTATATTTCTGATAATCATTTAAAACAAAAACCTACGGTAAAAAAGTTTTTTGCACTGAAATACATATTTTAAGCTTTATTTTTTCAATTGGGCTGCAGTTTGGCAGTTAAGCCGTTTGCAGACACGGAAAGTCTCCAAGAGAGGGAGCCATTTCATTAGTACCATCACGTGGTAGCTCCCGCTACCAAAGTTTGATGCTTTTAATTTTGTATTCAATTCAAACTCTGGTCGGATGCTAAATATCTCCATGATTTAATTTTGTCGAGAGTACCAGAGCCTATTTCATACTCAAGGAATATTTATTACATGCCACTTTTCCAAATGACATGCGTCCTACGATTTTCACATCCAGAAAATCTATGGACTTCAGTCGGAATCGAACCCGCAACCTTGGGCTTGCGAGTCGGACACGTGACCTTGTAGCCACCCCGACATATTTGAAACTAAATTTACCTTTTGTGTATACACTTATTGAACGAACTAATATGTGAGCGAACGATGTTTTTAAAATAATTTAGTTGCGATAGATAAAATTTGTTTCATAATGCAGAAGTATTACTCAAGTTATAGTATTTTCTAAGGTAATTAAATATTAACTTGAGACTGTGGTTTTCAATCTATATAATTTAAGTGAAGTACTTATAGAATACATATCATCTTTGGTTATATGGACCATCTGAAAACACTTTCAGAAAATAGCTTTCAAACTAATGAATAGTTTGGTTATATAATTTTATTATTTTTATTGAAGATTCTTATTGAATCTGGGTATATATATAGAGAGAGAGAGAGAAAAAGAAGAGAACATAAGTAGTATTTGTTTCTTTGAAAACATTACCGTCTAATTAATTGTCTTAAAGTTTTCCAATAGTTCTCGGAACATTTTTCCTTGAGTTCTTTTATTCCGACACTTAATTACAATGATAATCAATTAACAAAAGTTTTTTTATTAGAATTTTCTCTATAGATGCATATCACAACTAAATTATAACACATTTATTCTTCACCTCTATCTTAAAATTAAAATTTGGGGATGATTTTATTGATTAATGTATTTCCTTTAAGCTATAGTTTCATGCATAAGATAAATTCATGCATCAGCAGGAAATAAGAAAGTGTTACTAAAGATGAATCATTAATTATGGAGTAAAATCTATAAATTAATTTTGGGAAACTAAATTGCAAGTAATAAAATGTACATTTTAGGATTTTAAACTTTGGAACATTTTTCTGAATAATTATCTAATGACTAATTTCTATTCAACCTTATTTCCGCTCCCTAACCACATTATGAACGGTGCCTTGATTTAATAGAAGAGTAAGCTATTCACTTATATATATAAATTTGAAGCGTAAATGCTTCAAACAGAAGATCAAAAGAATTTTAATTATATAATAAAATACCCGACATGAAAAAATTTAAATACTATTGTTCTATTGAGTGCAACATTATTTGAGAATAATAAATCCATTTACAAATATCCCTTTTACATATAGTTTCAGAAATATTCAATTTAAAAGTCTTCAAAACATTTATTAATGAAACAAGTATTTAATTAAAGCTTTAGAACTGAAGACAATGTATTTCGCAATATAAAATAATAGTTTTGAATATTATACAAATCATAGGACATAAAATAGCACATGGCAGAGCTTTTATAATCCAATCGTATGAATTAAGCATTTATATAAGGAAATAATCGATGTTTCATGCAAAATGATTGAGTAAGTGTTTACTAACGCCGCAATATTACGCAACACGAAGGCTATTGGTACACCTAAGCCCCTCCCTAAAATACCACATCGTGCCAACTTGAATACTCTGAATCTCGACAGATTTAACTTGCATCAGGCCCTTTATAAGGTGAGTATGCAGTGGCACTAGGGCTCGACCTCATGGTACGGTAGTCATGGTCGATGCTATAATCACTTAAGCAACCGCAGCTCATAAAAAATAGGAAATGTGATTTCGTTAAACCTTAGCCCAGTGCTTTTCTCAAAGTTTCAAGATTTGCGACCATATAATCAATCATAATTTTCATTGCGACTCCGCTTGATACAATAACAATGAATTTAATTAAATAATACTCTTTGACACTAAAAATACAATACGACTTTAACCTCCTACGTGCCAATGGCGTATATAAACGTCTCGTTCAGCCAAAGCATTAATTGACCCTGACGTATAAATACGTCTTTCGAAGTACGATATTTTCTGTGCACTGCATTTCATAAAATTATTCCGAAGACTTTGGAATGTAGTAAAAGGACCTGTACGGCTCTCTTCCTCCCCCCCAATACATCACATACGCGCGCATACGTGGAAAATGGGGGAGTTCGGGAGCGAGCTGCATAACTTTAATTCAGCAGTTAAGAGAATAATTATAAACTATACAAATTATCAAGATAAGTGTTAATTTTCAGAGATAATTTCATATATAACAAGCCACGGGGTCTTTGATAATTATTAATGTTGTTCTTCATTTAGTATTGTTAAATTAACTGTAAAATACATTGAGCAGTACTGATACATTTATAAGTGTTTTATATCAGTGTAAATATGTATTTTATTTTTAATTGCGCCATAAAATGTATTTTTTTTATTTACTTTCAGTAAATTAAAATTTTTCAAAAAAATAATCTTTTGTTTTTGACTTTTCAATATGCTCGCACGCCCTCGTAAAGTTATCCCGCCCCCTAAGGGGGACAAGCCCCACAGTTTGAGAAATGCTACCTTAGCCGTTGAGATTTCGCCGTTTGGATCTTTCCTCAGCGTTGGGTATTTTTTCGTTTCCTTTAATTGGCGATTTTTTGGAAAAAGCGTATTGGGCTTAAAGCGCTCAGCTGCGCTAATAGAGAGTTCCAAAACGTGAGTTCAGCATAACTGTTGTTATTTAACCCGGATAAATAATCAGACTAATAAATCGTAAATAATAAACTATTAGCTTAATAAAAATAATTAATTCTAAATAAATAAAACATTTTTAGAATGCGTATGTATATATCTACATGATATCCAAATAGTTTTGCTTAAAAATTTCATAAGTTATATGATATATATTTATAAAACAAGGTGAAATACATCCAATTCGCCATCTTTGTACCATAATCTTGTCTCTGTTCAGGCATTTCATTTACTGATTTTCTGTGAACATACTTTATCATCAAAAATATTAAAACAATCACTTTTGGAATCCATTGACATCTCAATTGCCTTTAGTTTGCGAAAGCCTGGAACTAACACTATATTTCACACCTAAAAATGAAGCACTAATTTTTGTGAAATAGCGTATTCGAATCTCTATCATTCGGTTTAGGGCTGCCATCTATCAGTAAAAGAAACAACTACTTTAGAACGTTATACACGCGTTCGTAACGTTTGAAACGGTGTAAAATCCAGATGGATGCGCGAAGCGCCTCCTTAACGATGAGGGATAGATTGAGATGAACGCGTTCAGCAAGTTCGTAACGGCCTAAGGATTATCAGAAATGCTAATCAATGTAAAATAATAAAATATAAATAAATATAATAATCAAAGTGTTTCGTTGCGCAGAGTTTTGACTTATAATCATTTTGTCTCTTTATGTTTAAGCATTGTTTATTTAATTTAACATGTTTCTAGTTAGATTTAGATTGATAGATCCTTTACTGAAACACAAATGTTTAAAACAAGAGTTAATTGTCCAAAATATTCTCATTCATTCTTTAAATCATTTGAAAATCCATATATAGCAGTCATTAAATTAATAGCACAAAAACAACTACATAAATGAAGCAAACATATACAGATTACTTACTTTGTTATGTAATAAAATGTATTTACATATCTTATCACTTATCGCAAATTGCTTTTCTTTAAAAGATCATTTTCGAATGTCTTACGTGGAGTTTTAAGGGATAGAGATTTTTTTTATTTGCTTAAATATTTTACTTGCTGTAATTGTAAAAAAAAAAATTACCAGGAAACAAGTTCATCAAGGTATCCGACTACCCTAAAACTGTAAATTTTGCCAAAAAGTGACAAATTTTGTTTATGATTTTATTTTATGGGCCATTTTATCAGCTTTATAAAAATACCAAGTTTATCATGTTCCGTTTGCAAGAACAAAAACTACAAGTGTTTTAGTAAAAGCAGATGCCATTACTTTAAGCAAAATGTCATATTTTAAAACACGTTTTACTCGAAATGTGATTTTTTGTAAATAATCAAACGGGGTCAGCAATTGCTAAAAAGAAAGAAAAGAAACGAGCCTTAGAGTAATCGCATATGATGTGTAACATCTGACATGTTATCGTGGTAAATTCGCAATAGCAACTTTAATCCTGAAAAAAATGAATCGAGTACGATTGTAAATAATTTTCTATGGGATAATTATATCTTTAATGAAAATTTTATTTAATTAACACAAGGAGTAATGCAATTTTTTATCAAAAATAATTATTATTCTTCAATTTGGGGAAGAGCGGTAATGATAACTAAAATATGACATATATACTTGCGATTTCAAACAATTTAAAAACCGTTGAAAAATAGCGTCAATAACAGTACCACTGTTCGTTGTCAAAACATTTCGATTTGTGTTCATTTCGAGCTTGAGTTCATCATTCAAAAAAGCTATGAGGCTTCTAGCAAACGGAAGTTAACTTTAAAATCACCACTCAAAATCATGGAAAGCGAGTGATAGTTTTTTTTTTTTAAATAGCAAAACCACCTTCGGTATATGATAAAAGTAAAAAATCCAGGAAATCTTCAAATTTTGAAACGTTTGATTCGGAGAAATGTATACGACCACCGAAATCACTGTTTGTCCAGTTTTAAATAGGCATTTTGCCACACATATGTCCCCAATATCTTGAATAACAATACCCAATCCACTTGTTTGACGATAAGTAATATCCATATGGGGGCCACACAACATGTGAGCTGTTCTGTTTGCGATAGATCCCAACACCACCTGCTCTGTGGCCCGGTCGTTTAAATTGTACGCAGCAATCGAAGTCATGTATCGAAACACGTTCGTCATTATCTAACCACGTCTCTGCCAACATGAGTAAAGAACAATTTTATAAAATAACGTCGAAATCTGTTTGGTGAGCCCTCAGACTTTGACAATTGAGCGTAAGGATCGCAAGTTTATCCTTGGTGAAGTCGAATAAGACTTGCTGGTATGTGTGGATTTAGAGTCAAGCGCAAACAAAACCAAGTTTTTGAATTAGAATATTTTGAAATGCTAAATTTAACAATATAAAAAGGCTGGAGGCTTGATGGCTGTTAGAGTTGGACCCCCACATGGATATATCTTTACAAGATCCAACTAAAAGACTTAGCTTCTTCTCTCATCCTAAAGTGAGAAAACAAAACAAAAACAAAGATTCCAAGACCTAGACCGCAGGGGGGGGGGAGTCCCTCTCGAATGTAGGAGAAAAAACAGAGCAGAGAAGAAACACCCCCAAGCGCGCTGATTGGTCAAATTAAATAGCTCGCTTCCCCAACTTCCTGTTACGCATTTCCGTCCCTTTTCACGAAATCACTCCCACAAATCTCCAGCAATCGAGAGGAAAGATGTTACACTTCAAAAAGTTTTGAACATAATTAACTGAAATTTTTTCTGTAAGTTCTGTACAATAGTAAAATTGTTTTAACCTTCAGTTTTATCAATCACTGTTTTATTACAAAATTTACAGTCCCTTATATGAATATAATCACTGTCTTTTTAAGCATTTTAATATAGTAACCGAGATAAAGTGATCTAGTTTTTGTAAAAAAGAAAATATCTCTTATTTTGAAAGTCATTTCAAAATTGAATAATATAGCAACATATTAGATTGAAAAAATTGAAAATTTGTTCATAAACTTTTGGTGCAGAATGGGCCGCGTTTATGATATTTTTTGTCAATTTTTACCTATTTTTCCCATTTTAGTTAATTTCTTTTTGACTTCTTAATTTTAGCACATTTTTCTTAAAACACACTAAACAAATCTAAAAATAACAAAAAAATCCCCACATATCTCCGTTTTTTTTTAAAGTTGTCGTAACCAGTCGGATATTTTAACCATTATGTTAAAATACTTATTTCAACTTCTTAATCAAGCGTACTTTTCATAGACGTGAATAAAAGCACAACTGCGTTGATACATTATAATTATAATTAACTCACATTTATCAAGAGCGAAAGAGTTTCTGTTAAGAAATGTATCTTTATAATATACATAATTTAGCATTTGATTTGAAGTAATACTGAGTCATTAATACAACAATAAGAAAAAAGAAATCTGGTGCAAAAGAGTATCAGAGGCATATTCAAAATAACTTCAGCTTCAAAAATGCATTACTCTTCAACGACGAGTATTGATGAACAATGACTGTCACCATGGAAACAAACTTGACAACAACGCCCACTTGAAATCTTTGGATGTTATGAGTACCGAAGTTCTAATTTAACCATCAGTGAAAATGGTGAAATACATGCATGTTTCTCTGCATTTGATGCTTATCCACTTGTTCTTCGAAAACCCCGAGTCTATTTTACTTGTCTGAATTCATCTTAACAACTTCTGATAAAATATTGAAGTAAAAAGAAAGGAATAATTGGGAAGGATTAGAAACTCTCTCTCTCTTATTCAAAAGGATCCAGTTTTAGTGTCAAATGTTACTTTGAATCGAGTATTTTGTTCAGACTTTGGAATATGTAATTTCATTTTATTTTCTTTGAATGTCATTGTTACAGCAATTTATACATTTAGTAAGTTAAGATTTATTTATTAAAAGGTACGTCAAAAAAAGAAAGTCTGAATTGCTCTTAACTCAAGAAAACAGTTTTAAAAAATGTAGTTGAACTTCCACATTACGAACCTCTATATTGAGAATTTTTCTATACAGCGAATTTTTTCCTGGAACCATGAACACATTTCACGATTTTCTTCGTAAAATAACCTCCCAATCGTGAAGTGTATTTTCTATATAACTAACTTTTTTCTTGTGATTCAATTTTTTTCTCCCTATTTTTAAAGTATTCTGGACATTTCAAATTATTCTTTCTTTTAACACATTTCATGGTGGTCATAAATTTTGAGCTGATTTTATGAAGTGCCAAACTCAACAAAAGCGATAGAATTCTGGGAGTTTCATCCATGAAGGGCAACTGTGAACCCCATTGTCCAGTTCACCAGAAACATTTTCGATATCCCTTTTCACTCTCTGTCGAGTCGCTTGTGCCCACATGTCCTTGGACTAGTCTCCATTCATTTGTTGTGTTGATTAGTCATACTGGTTACTTAGTTTCTTGTAGCTCGAAAATGTCAGAATTTAAGTTCTTGAGCATCAAAGAAATAAATTTAATTCTTCAGGAAGCAGATAAAGGCATTATATACGAAAAAGATTTTGATTTAAATTTGGTATTTCTCCAAACAGCTTAGTAACTATTATAAAAAATCTAGATAAATCACAAATATATGATTCATCGAATTCTTGTTCAAAATGGTTAAGAACATGCGTCTATGAAGATATCGAGGAGGCATATTTGAAGTGGATACACACAATGCGAGATAAAAATGTTCCGATTCCTTAACCTTTTGTATTAGAGAAAGCTCTTCAAATTGAAAAAGCATTAAGATAGCAATGGATGGCTATAAAAATCCAAGAAAAAAAACGGAAAAATGCGCCTGAGGGGATTTTTTGGTGCATTACAAAGATGTGATGCGTATTATGAAGCAAAGCATTTTTTCAAACAAAAAAAACTCAAACAAAATTAACAGATTTTATGAGTAATGAAACCTAAGGACACATGCGGAAATATATGTTTATAATTTGTAGTTATAAAATAAAGTATGTTTAAAATTACTTGTATACTTTAAATTAGAAAATGTCCTTAAAATTCATTAATTTTGATATAAAATGATTTTCTCAGTGTTGAAAATACAGTATATTCCTCGACATTTCTTTTTCTTGTTTTCCTTGCAGTTCTTTCTTTCTTTCTTTCTTTCTTTTTGATGGGTAAGATATATAAAATAAATAAATATTAATTTACAAAAAAGATGTGAATAATTAGTTTTTTAATATATAGTATTTATGAATTTGAAATTTGTTTCATGTAGTTTCTAAAGTATATTGAAAGATGAACCTCTATCTTACGAATTTTCCATGTAACGAACTTTTTTCGGGATTCAGTGACTTTGTTAAATAGAGTTCCGATTTTAAATACTCAAGCTTTATCATGTAGGAAAGCATAAACTACAAGAAATTAAAACTTATCCTGTTCCTAATATAAATAAATAGAATTATTGTGTGTTCATTGAATTATTACATTAAAAATATTTAATGAGATTATTGATAAAAAATTAGTAATAAATATATTTATGTAATTTAAGAGGGCACAACACGAATCAATTAACAAAAATCGGTCAAAAATTCAAATACAATTTTTTTAGTCTAATTAATTCTTTATTTAATTTTCTATAATCTCATAAAATTTCAAATCTCTAAGTTAAAAACTCAGAATAAATTTGAACCTTCCCATTTTTCTAGCCATACAAAATTAAAAATTGGGACTATAATATTTTGCCTTAAGTTTGTTTGCTATAACATACAAAAGAATAAGATCTGCATCCACATATATTTTTTACTTAAAATTAGTTACTTCTTGTGAAACGATCAACTTAAATTGAATTTAAACAATTTTATAATTGAATAAGGAAATATTAAGAGAAAAGTAAATATTTGGTAGAAAACTGGAAATAATTTTAATATAATCCTCTTTTTATTTGTTGTCATTTTTTTAAAGAGGAAATTCTTATTTAGTACATGCAATTTTAAGTATTGTTTTATAATAAAGAAAAGAGACAAAAATATTTATAGAAGTATACCTAAAAAAATAAAGTCAATTTACGCAACTGAACTAAAATATTAATAAAAAAATAAAGTAGAATAATTTATTATTTATTAGTTGGACAATCTTTATTCAGGGATAATAAAAAATAAAGTTTAGTTTCTTTTCTGTTTTGCCTTTTTCTTCATTTGTCTGTTACGCTCGATCGGTTAATCTTTTAATGCTTTAATTTATTAATTTACTATTTTTCTGTCTGAATCCGTAAATAAGAAAATAAAATCAAAAATGACGCTTTAACATGAATCAATCGATAATTAGCTGTGTGTGTGTTGCGCGTAACGAATTATAATTCTTATTTGTTTCTAAGTGAGAAAAATAACACCAATCGACATTTTATTATTAATTTCACATATTTTATCTTGTAAGCTTATTTTTACTTTTAATACGTTGTATAAGAGCATTAATATTCATCAAGAACATTGCGGATTTTATTTTTAACTGCCTGTTATCACGTATTATATATATATATATATATAAGAAATACTCACCTTAAATATAGATTTGAAGACTTTGTTTTCAAGGTTTGGAAGTGTATTATCAGTTGAGTAAAGTACAGGAAT
The DNA here is from genome assembly GCA_019973975.1 of Trichonephila clavata. Taxonomy (NCBI): domain Eukaryota; kingdom Metazoa; phylum Arthropoda; class Arachnida; order Araneae; family Nephilidae; genus Trichonephila; species Trichonephila clavata. Next base: position 160,668 of record BMAO01016238.1, on the reverse strand, counting down.
ATTAGTGAATGAATTTATATATATGAAAAAATTTCCCGGTAATTCAAACTTTTTACTGGGATAATATTTTGTCTTTTTATAATCGTAGAAAGAAAGAGACTTTTTGGCATTTTAGTTTCACATTATTGATTTTAAAACATATAAAACATCGGCACAAAAAACACAACACAAACGCACATTACACAAAAGCGTTCTTTGTTCTCTCCGGAGATCTCGGCTTTTATAGCTACCTCAGCCGGAAGCTTTGATATTCAATGGATTCTATTCATAAATTATGTGATTGATCAGATTACACGGATGATGAAATATTGTATCATCCTGTTTTGGAAACGTGGCTGTTTTTAAGGACATAAAACTTCCCTTTAGGCGGTGTAGCATTTCCCTCCTCGCAGTTGTAGAAAGAGCATCTCTTAGCGCAATTCATCGCGTGCTCCCTTGAATTATTACAGAATTCTTTCATCTAACTTTCCGCTGACAGCTAATATCCATAAACAACAAACATCTTCACTACACGTGGAAGCCGAACCTTCAGTGGAATTTGAAAGAAGTAAAAAGGAACCGCCTCACCCCAAGAGAGCTAATGAGGAGACTCGATTGAACCGTCCAAAAGGAAAGACGAATGCTTACTCTCATCGTGTTCAGAATTCGAAGTCCTTAAGATACACTTAATGATACTAGTTTGAACATAACTTTTATACATATTCAAATATTGCAATAGCTTTAGATGTAAAAATAAATTATTTAATTTAATTGTCATTGTCTCACGCTACTCATAATTTTTCTCAAAGCACTACAGTGGCTAAGTTATTATCACTCGAAGTCTTGAAGCGTGCAAGCCCATTCTAAATTAAATAAAATCCCTCGAGAGGAAATTTAAATAGTGAATTTTTACGTAAACATGCATGCATACATATCTAACTATTTGTTTATCTATCTATCTATCTATCTATCTATCTATGTGTGTATATATATATATATATATATAGGAATATGGATATTTCCAGGATAGGAATTTGGATATTTCCAGATTTGTTTACCAAGTTGCAATAGGGGGAAGGTTGGCGAAATCAAACTAGTTTAACCCCCGGTTTAAACTTAAGTCAGAGGTTGCACTTGGATATTTTATAAATTTTATCTTATACAATTTTAATTTCGCTTGAAAACTTTGATCTTCATTATTTTTATTCGCCATTGATATTTTAAAATGGGATGTCATACTCTAGGATTCATATGATTTCGAATATTTGCTTAGTTATATTTGTGTGATGTATTTTATATATATTTAAATATAAATATATATATATACAGAGAGAGAGAGAGAGAGGATTTTTTTGCATGTATAAAACCTCTGCGATGCAAGTTCTTTGCATGTCTTTTCCATGGTACAAATTTAACACTTATTGCATGCTTTCTTCTTGGTGTTGCATTTTGGATGGCTAGCAGACAAAATGGATATTTACATTCACAAAGAACTAATATAAAGTTAGCAGGAAAACTTTACCTTAAGTTGTAATTAATATTTTGTGTCTGTGGTACGTGAGTGATATTGTCATGAAATTATTTATATCGTCTTTTCTTATAAGCTGAAAGTTTTCATTAGTGCATGTTTTAATGTTTAATAAGTCTTTTTAACAGTAATAACTACATTCAAATTTTTTTTTAAATTTTCATTGCATTCTGCATTTGTAAGTTGCTTTTAATGTGATGGATTATTTAATTTGTTTTTGATTAAGGTATATATAATACGATGAAAAATCTTTTATATTTAAAATAATTGAATTCAATTCTTTTCTTTTTGTAACATTGAAATATAATTGTGTATTTAGTACATTTAAAAATTTAAAAAAATAAATAAACAGTTTTTAAATTTTAAGCATTTGAAACCGAAAAAAAAACTAAATTATAGGTATTTGTCGTTACTGATATTTAAGATAAACCATAAGCAGCTTAGAAATTTAAAACTTCTTTGCTTCCAAGTGAACAAAAAATTACAGTCTTCCAAGTCATTTTAGTTCGTACTGTATATTTTCCTGTAGATTTATATACCGTATGCAAATATAAAACAAATCTAATGCTTTCTACAGCATTCTCTGTATTCAAATTTTTTACCAGATATTTTATTCACAGCATAAATTTGATTTAAACAGGAAATAAAACGAACACTTTTATTTCTCTGAAGTTATTTATAAGAAGTTATAAATGAAAAGTTCAGCCTTTTCATAGAGAAACATTCTGGAGCAACAATATGTGCATGTGAACTTGTTTGTTTGACTGTATGCAATGTGTTCATATCTTACACTGGTGTCCAAAAGTTAAGCATAAATAGTAAAAGGCGAAAAACATGGAGTAAATATTCGTAAAATTATTCCAAATTTCTTGCGGATATTTATTGGGTGAAAAAGAAACATTTTGTTTATGCAAAATTTTCAGTCGACTACGTCCTGCGCAAAACACCGGCGCATTTCGGAAATCGGAGAAACCGATTCACGCAGCATAGTCAGTTCAGACAAGTTTCGTGCGACTGCTGTGCGAATTAAAGTTGTTAACCATCAAACAAGGTGAATGATTGTACAAAGACGCCAATTGGACATGTTTACGAAAGGAAGAATCTTTGGAAGGCTGGAATCCTCACGATCACAAACCGAAGTGTCTCGAATTCTGAATGTGGAACAGTCTGTGATCTCAAGACTGTGGCAAAGGTTTCAAAGAACGGGAGATGTTACCCGACAATTAGTACCAGGTCGACCAAGAGTCACAACCCCTCGCCAAGACCGATATCTGGTAGTAAGTGCGCGACGTTAGAGGGGCAGTACTGCCAGAGCACTGGTTTCGGTGCTCGCAGTCGCCAAGGAATACGAATTTAGAGGCAAACTGTGTACAGGAGACTCAATCATGCTGGCCTGTATTCCAGAAGACTAGCAGTTTGCATTCCCTTCACGTCTGCGCATAAACGCGCTCGTTTGAAATATCAACATTGGAGAGGGGGAGAGGGGGCCAATGTGATGTTCAGTGACGAGTCCCGGTTTAGTCTGAGTAGTGATTCTCGGTGGGTAACGATATGGAGAGAACGTGGGACACGTTTTGAACCAAGAAACATAACGGAAAGACATCTTTTTCCATCAAGGGGAGTAATGGTATGGGCAGGCATCATGATGGACGGCCGCACAGACCTCCATTTCTTTGACACGGGGTCTGTGACTGCTCAAAGATACAGAGACGAAGTTCTTGAGCCTTATGTTCGTTTGTTTCGAGGTGCTGTCAGTTCTGACTTCATATTCATGGATGATAATGCGCCATTTAAGCGAGCGGTGCTGATTGATGACTTCCTTGAAACGGAAAACATCCAGTGCATGTCGTGGCCTGCGAACTACCCTGAATTGAATCCTATCGAGCATGTATGGGATATGCTCGGGAGACAAATTGCAGCCCTTTCGCACCCACCAAGCTCCATTACAGAACTGAAGAGAGCTCTCCAAGAAGCTTGGAACCGTTTGAGCCCACAACTCATTCATCATTTCATAGCAAGTAGGGTAAATCGCTGTTCAGCGTGCCTGGCTGTCAGAGGTGACCACACGCCTTATTAAACTGCAGCATCAGTATTTTATTTAATGTTTTCTTTGATTTTTTGTTTAAAGTGTGAATCCTTGCTATGCTCAATTTTCTTTCAAAGTGCTGCTTTGGATAATAAAATTAATTATTATCATTCTTTTGATTTGCTTCCTTATTTTATAAACATTTTACACTCGCATATCCTGTTTCCCGCCATTTTGATTTACAGTTCCTTCTTTATTCACATAATTATCAATTATGCTTAACTTTTGGACACCAGTGTATGTGTGAACTTTCATAAATTGCCACATTACTATAATTATAGCTAAATGTTAAACAATAGGTAAGAAAACTCACGACGTTACAGGTCAAAAGTAGCTTAATCTCAGTAACACAATAAAAAATGTCTTAGGCTTAGAGTTATTTTTGTAGAATTAAACATATTTTCAAGGCACTAACTTTTTTTTTTATTTACCTATATTACTGAGCAGAAATAAAATTAGAAGATAAATGTAGTTGATAATACAAAAGCAAACATTTATTTGTAAAAATGTAAATACCTGTATTCTTATAGTAACAAAAAATAGCCGAATTAATTAGAAGTATGAGCTAAAATTGTAACACCCCCCCCCCCTGTCTATCCTGTGACCCAGCTAAAGGTGTAGGAGGAATGATTCGACATGATAATTTCTAATTATTTATTCAGCACTTTAATTAACTCAGAAACAAATCAATCAGATTAAATAAGATGTTTCCAGGTAGAAAGCAGATGTTAAAGTGACGAGAGTTGAGTAGTCGAAAAATATTTCTAATAATTTGATCCACTTTTATTAAATAATCTTCTACCTTAATATTTGCCTTAAACGGTATAGATATGTAACTAATTGCCCTTAAATCTCCTTAAGGTAACAGAACACCTTCGAAGAAAATTTTTTGAATTAACCTGAATTTTGCCTGTTAATGCATATTTTATGACCTTATGGGTCTTTAAAATCAGAAAAACACCCAAGTAAAGTCTTCTTAATGCACATTTCTTCTGTGAAAGGGGTATTTTATGAAAAAATAAGCAAAAATAAGACTTTACGCAAAACATGATAACTGAAAATAAAATAAATATATTGACATTTTGTAAATTGAATAATATAGCATACAACCTTATCTAGGGAATAGACACTTATTTTGGTAATATAACCATTACGTGAGAAGCTATTGTGTTTCGAGCTTCTTAACGTTGAAATTTTCTTTAAAAGCTATTGTAATTTTCACTTTATTGCTGTATAAAAAAATGTCTACTCAACATAAAATCTTAAGAGAGGTCTATTCCCTGTATTAGTATTTAAAAAACATATATATAAAATTTTTATTTCATCCAAGCATAACTTTTTGAGATATTGTGTTTTGCGGTAAGAAAAAATGTAAAAACACTCATTTTGAGAAAACGACAAAAATAACATTAAACTAATATGATTACAAGAAAAACACTTACTTTCTTATTAAAATGCACCAGATTTATAATTCTCTCCATCTTTAACTTCTAAAACAATATTTTTTTTCTTTTTAAGGGCTCTTAAAATTTCCCTATGTTTCTTTGTTTTGGGGTCTGCGTTATGAATCGATTCACGGATTCTGCATTTATCTAAATGTTTATATCCCCGTAAGGTAAACACCCCAGGATTTTCAATATTCATCTTATTAAAAACTTTGAGGCACCCATTTAATCCCTCATTGAAATGTATAACAGCATCATACGACCCAAATTTAATTGTTTTGAGCGAAACAAATACTTCTTTCGGAACTTTTTGCCAGACTATTCCGTTAAAACACTCATTTGTATTTTACGTGCGTCCATGTAAGCACTTACTTAATATCTGTTTGTCGCATAGTTCTAAATAAACTGGTTTAATTTTATTTAAAACATCATTTGATAAACCAGCATATTTTGTGGTACATTTTGTTCCATTTGCCACCCCCCGCTGAAAATAACATCAGCTGTCTTTCCCTATTGGGCACTGACCATGCATCGGTTTCTTATCACTTGATGCACAGTGATATAACGCAGCAATTACATTTTGCTGCATGGCATTTAAGTTACCGACATTACTGCGTACAGCAATTCCGTAGTAATTTTGAAGTCGGTCGATAAAATTATCAGTTAATTTGCCTTTACCAGACAGTCCTTTAGTTTTTGTTTTTAGCTTTCTTAGACGCGAGCCCACTCTCTTTTGTACATGGACAATGCACTCAAACTTTGTCACACTGTTCATTCCATAAGTGTCTTTCACACTCATGAAAGCTTTTGAATCACCATCCCCGTAATATTGCGTGTATTGAAGTCTGCGGTTTTTTTTCTGAACGAAGAAATATTCGTGAAGCCCCCACAATTTCCATTTTTGACGAAGATCCCGTGAAGTTACACTGACATATGTGGTCGGCTTTTGACGACTCATATTCAGAGTTTCTTGGCATAGTCTGAAGTCTCTTACATGTAGGACAGTAGGACGACATAACTTCTACGTCTAACACTTTACCAGTATCAACTGATATTGCAGCAACACAACCATTCATAGACGTATAGCCTCTACGCTGCCATGTGCCATCCACAGATATGCCACATTGTACAAAATCAGATGAAAAATTTTCTTTTATATCCCCAATTTCAGTAGCAGCTTTTTTCATAGATTCCTCAGCTACTTCCTGAACCACTTTTAAAAGCTTTGCTTCCTGATTTTTGAAAGCAGTTTTTGTCAGTCGAGGCAAATTTTATGTTGAGCATAATTTAAATGCACCAGCAAAACCCTTGCCTATCTGCCGCATACCATATACTAGCCTGGTATTTATGACTGGTGCATTTACAACTTTTTTTGATGAAGCAAATGCAAAGAAAAAGTCACAGCATTTACATTTTAGTGTAAAATGAGAGCATAATCCATACATGGAATCCTCAAAAAGCTCTACTTTTTCAGCAAAACATTTTGGGCAGCAAAGTTGAGAAAATGCATCCACAATAAGCTGAAGATCAATGATTCTGTTACCAAACAGAGGACCAGGCATTTTTTCTGCAGTTGACATACTCTCATTTCCCAATTTTGAAGAACTAGCAGTGCATTCAGGAACAGGTGTTGAATTGCTGTTATTTTCGGAAATTTTTTTGTATTTATTTCCAAAAAATTGTCTCTTACGCTTTCTAGCAATACTTTTAACCATTTTCAAGCAAAAATAAAACAGAATAGAATTATTTTTTAACTTTCTACGCTCTGGATTCTTTCAGTATGAAAATCAAACATATATGTAAACAAAGTCACTAAACAACAAATTTGATGCCAGATTTTATACATAAAAAAGGAAAAATGTATTTCCAAATACATTTATATTTATTCTCAAATATTCTATTTTAATTTCTGACAAAATATTTGTATATTAATTTTCATATTTCATGTCATATACCATGAAAGAGAAACGTAAACAAACAATTTGGGCCACTTCCGGTTAGCAGAAAGGCATTTCCGGTCAGAGAAATTCATGATCAAGTAATATTAAAAAAGCTGTAACTTGGCTTCTAATTAAGCTAGAAACAAAATTTTTACAGATTTAGTAAGATAAAAGATTGAATTTTAATATTTGATCAAAAACGAAAAATCGATATTTTGACCGAAAATTGAGTTTTAAAGGTGTTCTGTCACCTTAATAATTTAAGTATTAAAACGCACTATAAATATGACTAATGCCTGAACTGTAGATAGTCTTCATATCTTCTAATTCGTAACCCTTCAATCTCTTAATGATTCAAACATTCTATCTCTCTTCTCTCACACTGACTTACTAACACTCTTCCGTATATCTCTCAAATTTATATCTCAATTTGTATCGTTTTAACTAAACCTCACTAGCAAGCAAACCTGAACTATATAAAAAACTTAATCTGTATATCAAGGTTTCTTCTTCAGAAAAGGGTTGTTGATTTTCATAGCCCCAAAGATTTCCCAAGAGGTTAATTGAAGGGCACGTATCGATCCGTCACAAAATTAAAATTCCTGAAATATTATTTAGGGAAAATTTTAATCTCGAACAATTAAATGTACAAAAGATAATTACATAATTCCTTATAAAAGCCCAAAACAATGTTGTAAATAAAATTACGTTTTAAGAAATACTTGACTATAAATTTTCTTCAATTAAACCACTTGAAAAATATGAAAATAATATATGAAAGGAAAGTAAATGATTTTTGGAGGAAAGAGAAATAAGAAAGTCCAAAATTAAATAATCTAAATAATATTTTAAGAAATCATAACAAGCAAGTTGGTAGCGACATGTACGACTAAGTAATTCATAGATATAAAGATATATACAAATGTAAATAAAAGCCCATTACAAACTAATTAAACTATTGTCCAAAATTAAGGTTATAACCTTAATATATGATATCTTTAAAAAAATATTAATTCTTTGTTAAAAAAGTGGTGCACATATGTATCAAACTATCAGTCAGCGAATTGTAAGACGAAAAACTCAAAATACAATCAAACGGGAATTGCATGTAGGACGATATTAAAAAAAAGGTGAAACTTTGGTTGAAACAGGATTCAACACATCCCTAGATTAGTCGGATTTATAAGAGCTCTTGTTACCTCTTACAGTTTTACAAGCGTCACGACGAGCTCTCATAATTTTAATGAGGGTGGATCAAAGACAGCGACATCAACTCTTATTTCACTAAAAGTGATGATATTAAGATATCCAACTACGTGCGACAACTTTAAAAAAAAAAGATATGGTGATTTTTTTGGTTTTTTGTTTAGATTTGTTTAGTACATTTTAAGAATAATATGCTAAAATTAAGAAGAGAAAAATAAACTATTACTAAAATGGGAACACATTTACAAAAAATTACATAAATGGGACCCATTCTGTACATAAAGTTTCAATTTTTCAATTCTGATGTGTTGCTATGTTATTCAATTTTGAATTGATCTTCAGGTATTTTAATGTTTACAAAAACTAGAACACTTTATCTTAGTTATTATATGAAATTGCTTAACAAAACAGTCATTGTATTAACATAAGGGATTGTAAATTTTGTAATAAAACATTGATTCATAAATCTTAAGATTAAAACACTTATACTATTATACAGAACATGCACAAAAAATTTCAATTAATTATTTCCAAAACTATTTTATCAATCGCTCGCCCCGTCGAATAAATCGCGTTTTAAAGTATGGCATCTTGTTTAAAGTAATAGCACACATCTGCTTTTACTAAAACGCTTGTAATTTTTGTTCTAGTGAACGGTAAAATAATAAACTCGGTATTTTTATAAAGCTAAAAAGAAGACCTATAAAATAAAATCATAAAAAATTTGTCAATTTTTGGCAAAATTCACGATTTTTGGGTATTCGGATACCTTAACATATGATCAATCCTGAAAAGGAATTTACGGCATGCAATGGCTCTTTCAAGAGCATTCCAAACATTCTCTATCAAGCTAATGTCTGCCGGATTAATAGACCACACCACAAACGGTGGATGTCTTTTTCACCAAATTGTCATTGACAAATGATACTGTGTGTTCAACCTTTATCACTCATACAATTGAACTGTATTCCGATTGTTCGTCCTGAAACGCTGCACGTACAGTTTGAGAAGTTCTTCCCTATAGTATTGTGTTATCACTTTAACGACTGGGAAGATGTGCAATGGTATATGATTATTCAACAAAACCCATACCCATACCAGGTGGTGACTACTACAAAAGTGGCAGATTTTTTAGATGTTTGTAGGAGAATAGCATTCACCAGGCTCTCTCTAAGCAAACATTCTTCGAGGCACTCTTTGAGCGTTAAATCTCGGTTCTTCAAAGAAGAGGGCTCATGCCCAATGTTGCTTTGTTTAAGAGTGGTGTGACAAATCACAGATGGACTTTTTTGTGGTAATAATGTGAAGAGGAAACACATCATTTATCACCGGTCATAAAAAGCCCTCTTATTTAACCGTCTTTCGGAACTCAGTTCGTATTTGTGGACGATAATGCATCAATTCAATACCGCCCAATCAAGCAGAGCTTTCCATGGAATTAATCTAGAGATGAATGTATTCACAGAATGGTGCGACTTGGTCGCTGGACTGTAGTCCTATAGAGAATCTTTCGAATGCTCTTGGAAGGATTGTACGCCCTCAACTCTTTTTTTTGTGGAAGCCAATAAGTTTTAAAATAATCACTCTTGGTAAAATGAAAAATACTGTTGTAATTACTAATCCACCTTCTATAAGGGCTTGCTGTGGTGCTTGTGAAGCTGTAAGAGGTGGCGATAGATTTCTTAGTCTGACCAGTCCAGCATTGTGTTGTATCCTGTTTTTAAATATTTTTTTTCGTATATCACCTTACATGTAACTCCTGCGTTATTTTTTGTTTCTATTTTCTGCTTCACAGTCTGATATATGCCGGCTGAGTGGCGTGGTTGGTTTGTCGTTGGCCTTCTGCACCCCAGGTTGCAAGTTCAACCCCGGCCCAAGTCGGTGGATTTTCATAATAAAGAAAATCAACAGCGGTCATGTCGTGTGATTATAAGACATGCAAATATCCCTAGAGTGTCTGTTTGGCATGGGTGCTTTCGGCAAAATTAAATCCTAGTACATATTCGCATCATCAGAGCTCAGGTGTCTCCCTTTGTGGAGAAAACAGGACGTCAAAATTACTTGTGGTGATTGGTATCCGCCTATATTGCACCGCACTGAAAGGAGATACCAGCTCCTCTGGAATGTACTAGGACTGCAATGATAAAACACCCATTAAAAATAATCCCAGCCCATTAAAAATAAAAAAGAGCATATATATGTGTGTACCGAATTCTTTTGAATTAAACTAATTTTTCAGATAAACGGCAGATTTTTTGTTTGTTTGTTACCTTAATTTTGGACACCAGAGTGCATTAAACTTATTACAAATGTCAGTATTAAGATATTTATAATAATAAAAACTTGTTCAAAACCAATATGTTATAAATTTATTTTCATAAATTTATCTTCATCAGCTAAATAAAAATTATAGTCTAAAGCTAATATCATTGCTATAAGTGATATGTTTTTATTATTCGTTCTTGGAAACTCAGTCACTAATAAATTATTCGCTCCCAGTACATCAGTTGATTCAACATTTTACAGACCGATACAGAATTTGCATTTTCTTCCTTTTTAATTTTCTTTATTTTATAATCACCAGAACTTGAATTAAATTAATATCTTATTGTTTACCATAAATTGAGAATTTTTAATCGTGCAAACTTTATGCATGAGTTGTATATGCACAACAGATTTTTTTAAGAAATGTATTATAACAAGTAATATAAAAAAAATAAGTCCATTCCTACTTATGTCAACAAAGAAAAATTTTATTTTTTTTAGTTACTTTTTTATTAAATAGTTACATTTAATATAAATATGTATATACATATGACAGAATCACAATAATAAGTGACAAAATATAAACGATTTTCCTTTCAATTTTACATTTTCCTTTTTATATATGATGTTGGACTATTTTTTGTTTGTTACTGTTTTGATAAAATAATTAAATCTAATTATTCTAGTAAAACAGTACAGTAAAAAAAATCACATTCTCAGAAATTTGGCCATACCAGGTGTTATTCGGACCTACGACCTTTGGATTAGAAATCAAACACACTATCCATTGTGGTATAGGGACACAACGAATGATTTTACTTTCTATATATGCTGTTGGACTATTATTTTTGTTTGTTACTGTCTATTCATTTTTTAATTTAATTAATGAATTAATATTTGAAAAAAAATCAGTATTAACAGGAAGTGTCTTCACTACAAATTAAAAGAAATGTATTTTAACTTGAATGGATGAGTAGAAAGTATTTTATGAACGATTAAAAAGATATACCAGGTGTATGCAAATGAAATGAGACGATTGTTTTTAAAAAAACACAATAAATTTGCGAAAACTGTTAATATTTCTTTATTCGAAATAATATCCATCGCTAGCTACACATTTTCCCCATCTTTCGGTTAATTTGTCAATACCACGCCAAAAAAATGATCGGTCTTTTGAGGCCAGCCAGTCATCAAGCCAAGATTTGACGTTTTCGTAAGAAGTGAAGTGCTGGTCAGCCAATGCGTGTCCCGATGATGCAAATAGATGGTAATCGGAAGGAGCCAAGTCTGGCGAATAAGCCGCATGCGCTAAGGGCTCCCAACCGAGCGCCTTAACGATGTCCTTGGTCGGTTTAGCACGGTGGCTTGGTGCGTTGTCATCAAGGAAAATCTTTTTGTGCTGCCTTTTCTTGTATTGCTCGCGTTTTTCGAGTATAGCATCGTTCAAATTAAGTAATTGTTGCTTGTAGCAATCAGTATTAACGGTTTCGCTGAGTGTGAGAACCTCATAATAGATTAGTCCCTCCTGAACCCAGAAAATACACAGCATTGTCTGGCGGCCGAAGCATTTCGGCCTAGCGATCGATTTGGATGGCTGTCCGGGGTCAACATATGATCGATTACGCTTGGGATTCTCAAAATAAATGAATTTTTTATCACCAGTCACAATACGATGGAGATATGACTTGCGTTTGTAGAGGGCAAGCAACATTTCGCACACGATTTTTCACTTTTCCTGTTGACGGCCCGTTAGATCGTGTGGTACCCATCTACCGACCTTTATTATCTTGCCCATTGCTTTGAGACCACGGGAAACAGTGATCTAGTCAACATTCAATTGTTCTGCAAGTTGTTCTTCGTTTGGCCATTATCTTCATAGAGTAATGCTTGCAATTCAGCATCTTCAAATTTTTTTGCTGATCTGCCACACTCCTCGTTTCTCACATCGAAATCACCAATTTGAAATTTTTCAAACCACCTGTAGCACTGCTCACGGCTCAGAGCATTGCCACCGTATGCTTCTACAAGCATTTGATGCGATTCGGCAGCATATTTCTTCCAATGGTAACAAAAAATTAATGCTGTCCGCAAATCGTGGTCGGAAGGCATAAAATTCGACATTTTCAACGCAGTAAAAAAAATACAATGCACGCTGAAACTCGTCCAAATGTAAACTAAACATGAGTATCAAAGGTCAAACTATAAAAAAATCACGTGTCACGGTTTCGTATTGTTTGCATATATGCGTGGCGACATCTGTTAGCAATCGTCTCATTTGATATGCATACACCTGATATATATATATATATGCATATATAGAAGAGAGTGGACTAATAGTAGAAATTGAAAAGGAAGAATTAAATGTTATGAATTAATTTCTAAAAAGTGTTTTATTTTTGTATAAAAATTTTAAATAGTAGAAATCACTTGTTGTAAGAAAATAACCTGATATGCCGACAAAATCTGATATGTACATATTCATGGCTTGTGTATATAATAGATTGAAAATTATTCATTATTTAAGAATCGTCTATGAAAATTTATGTTTTAAGTATGTGTGAGCATTATACATTTTTCCAGTTTTTAAATTGTTTCTCTCTTTTTTTCATAAATATTTTGAGGGTTGTGACAGCAGTTATTTTGTATGTTTTGTCACTTGTATATATTAAAAAACATGGTATAAAATACGGTTTCTAATCTCCTTTATGTATTGAATTTTTTCAATTGAAGACCCTTCATGTAGATTAATTGAAAGATAAAAAACGTTAAATGGAGCTTTACCCTATAATTTTCAACATCAGTCACGTAGATGTTGTAAGTGTACTCAGATAGAAATTTAGATTTCGTCCAAGTAAATTGATCATGACTCAATTAACAAGAAAAATTACCAATAGCCCTTGAGTTGCTCTGGTGAGGCGTTCATTCAAAATTTATTAACTTACGTTATAATGCGCAGTAATTTAATGTTTGACATGGTTATTTGTTGTTATAAAATTTAATTTAAGTGTAGAAAGAATCCGAAAACTTGCGACAACACTGTTTTTTTTAAATGAAGATATAGAGATTTGCTTAGTACATTTTAAGAAAAATATACTAAAATTAAGAAGAGAAGAAGAAACTATATTAGTACTATAAATTTGGAAAATATTCGTAAAAATTTACAAAAAATTACATAAACGGAGCCCAATCTGTACAAACAGTTTAAGAACGAATTTTGAATTTTGATGTGTTGTTTGGCTTTTTAATTTTGAAATGATCTTTAGGATAAGAGATATTTTAATTTTTACAAAAGCTAGAGCACTTTTTATCTTACTTATTACATGAAATTGCTTAAGAAAACAGTGATTATATTTACATAAGGGACTGTAAATTTTGCAATAAAACAGTGATTGATAAATCAGAAGGGTAAAACACTTGTACTATTATACAGAAAATACACATAAGATTTCAGTTAATTATTTTCAGAACTGTTTTAGCAATCGCTGGCCCGTTTGAGCATTTAAAAAAACACATTTCGAGTAAAACACATTTTAAAGTTTGACATATCTTGCTTAAATTAATGACATCTGCTTTTACTAAAATATTTGTAATTTTTTGTTCTAGTGAACGCAAAATAATAAACTTGGTATTTTTATAAAGCTAATAAGATGGCCAATAAAATAAAATCATGAAAAAGTTTTCAATTTTTGACAAAACTCCCATATTTAGGGTATTTTGATACATTAAGAACATACTGTACCTGCAAAAGTGTTAAGTTACGATGATTAATTTTAATTGAAAGGCTGTACGTTGAAAATTAAGGATCACGATATTTATATTAGTATGTCTTTTTTATGAAATTTTGTTAATATTTACAGTCTAATGCATCAAATGTTAATGAAGTCATAATTTTTTTGGAGGAAAACTAATTTTCTTTAAAAAAATATGAATAAATAATACGTTCTGTTTAATTTTTTCGTAGTATTTTCTTATTTTTAAAATCTCTCTCTGATCCATAGTATATAGACAGAGCCTGTTAACAATATAAGATTCTATGCTGTTTTTATTTACTTATTTTATTTCTTTAGTATTATCCTTGAAGAGAAATATTTCGGAACCCCATATATGCATTAAATCCTAAGATAAGTATAATTTTTGTGTTAATTTGAATAATATTTTTTAGGAAGAACATGTACATTTAAAGCCTAATTAAACTTGCAATAAATTGCAAAAGTGATAATGATTTCTTAAAAAGGTGTTTTTAATTTAATTTAACACATATTGAATCCCTACATATATAGTTACTGCTAAAATATTAAAATATATTTTTTCCTATTTTATTTCATTTTTTCGAGCAGATGGGAACAAATGTATGACTTTTTTCTTTACTCTTTTGTTATTTTACAGAAAAATTGCAAAAAATACAATTTTTATTTTCCAGACAAAAATTAAAAAAAAAAATACTATGCAAAAGTTAAGAATGAAAAGAGTCATATTAAGAAAATATTTGTTGGAATGAATGAAGCATTGTGCTTTGTAAAGAAAAGCATCATTTGTATGAAGAAACTCAATATCAGCAACGATTGTAGCGAGAACGTGACAGATACTTCAACTATCATAAAATTCCTTTAATCCTGTTAAAATTAGGAAATAAAGTTTGATTTGACATGAAACGGTGTAAATTAAGATCGTTGGAATTTTTCGAGAAAAAATAGTGAAAACCATGCACTTAAACATATATTGTTTTCTTGGTGTATTTTCATTAGTTTACTATTCCCGGGTGTATGAAAGTATATCAAAAAATAATTTAAAGGGCACTTCAGAATACTTGAATTTCAAATTATAAGCAGCTTATAGATGAATTAGATTAAAAAGAAGCCCTTTAAAGTGTTCCGATTCTTATAAGTGATATTTAATCCTATTTAAAAATGATTTCAAATATCAGCTCCAGAAAATAAATTGAAAAATACACAAACGTCATCTAGAGATAAATGAGAGATTACGAACCACGAAAGGAAGATACTACTAAGCAAGTTCGTTAAAAGAAATGTTTTAAATCTGAGGATCTAACTAATACTTAGACGCAACGGAATTATCAAGGGAATTTTTCAGGGAAGTCCTATGCGGAAGTATCAATTTATTTTCCTCTTGTTGCTGGTGTTTCGTTATGGACCGATTAATCACATAAAGCTTTCATCCGATCTTCAAAAACAGATTTTGGGCTTTATTCGAATGCACTAGAAATGAGTTTTTCTTTAAAAAAATACTGCAACTTCATAGATTTGTTGTTTATTCTTGTACATTTACACTCTAAAAATTGTACTTCTAGGAATGTTTCATCTTACTTAATTTTTAATTTGCTTTCATTTAAATGTTTTTCCCTAAAATGTGTTGCATATATGAAACTAGCTATTACTCGTCTACATCGCTGAGTATTTCATTATGTTGTTTGCTTTCTGTTATTGATATCTAAATCCTATATATTGCATTCAGCTTTCGATTGTACAGAAATACATTTTAATAGCCCTAAAGTCTTGGAGATTGATTAACACAAAAATCGTTTCTAGTTGAACTAGACTCAACATAATAAAGTTCAAAAAATTTCCGGTCTGTAGGTCTAATAGTTCAAATACGGGAATTATTTTATCTATAATTTCCCTTTAAGGGAACCGGGGCGTTCTCGATGACGCAAAACAAGCAAAATTTTGATTTTCGAAGGAACATTATTTTCAAAAACAAAAAGACTCCATAAACAAAAAAATTGTGTCACACAACTACATACTTTTCCTAATGTATTATATTACATAAAATTTTTAAATTGGTATAATATTTTTAGAAATATAAGGATTTGAAAAAGTACACTTCAAAAGGTACTTTCATGTACTTGGTGTTGATTAGGTACCTGTAGTTTTCCTTTTATAACATATAAAACAACAAATCATGCTGTTTTAGTTACAAAATTGTACCTTTATTTAAAGGCTCTAGTTATTTATATTTAATTGCTTAAAAATTTTTTTAATCTCAATTTTTTGAAATTTTGATAAAAATGTTGTTTTTTTTAGAAAATTGGCAGTAAAAATAAAAAAAATACTAATATTTCTGGAATTAAATTTGTAGCATTAAATACATTTTTACTATATAAAAGCTCATACAAATTTCACTAAAATATAATTGGTAGATTTTTCTACTGCTGTGCCTAAAAATTAGAAAAACACATCTTGGTTATATGAAAAAAACTAAATAAAATCCTACAGCTTACTAAAATTTGATATTTAAAACATTTAAGGTTTCTATTCATCTTGCATGAACACTTATAAAGCATCCTTCTTCCTTTTATTTTGTCTTCCAGTAGACTTGGCCTTTTTGCTGGCTTTTTAAACTGTAATTTCGGCTTCACAAATTCTAACTTTGTCAATTTTTCGAAGGCTTTCAGAAGTGTTTATCCCTAGATTTATTTTTAGTGCTCTTAATAATTTTGTTCCTGCATGTGCATCTTCATTAAAGCATATCACTGCGTCCATTACACCAATTTACAAATTTTTTTGCTCCAATTGTGTTTTTTTTAACTTGATTCCATACACAGTTATTGAAGCTTTCATTTGGGTTCAGGGTACGATCATGCAAACATTTTAGTAAAAATTCTTTTGCAGTTAAGTCTCTAAATACATGTTTAAAAATTATGTATATGTTTATAATTATGTTTTTAATCTTGACAATAACTGGTTCTGTGAGGGAATGTTTGTAGATATACTTTTCTCCAGATACCCAAAGACATATGCTGTAACCACCATAGCTGTTGTTTACATTTTAAAACTGCAATTACTCTGGTATTAAGTTTTAAACCTATACATGTTATATATTTTTGGAATCAGCATTAAATTTACTTTTTTTAAGATAAAATCAAAAAATAGATTTTCCGAAGGTGAAAAACGTCTTGGTTCTCTTAATCCCCAAATTCTACGCAACAAAAGAAACTAGCTCATCATGTCTCTAGTCTGTAGATCTAATAGCTCAGAAAATGAAGTTTGTTTTGTTCTGTAAATCCCCCGCAACTCTCTCCTGTATATTGATTACCACAAAACCTGTTTTAAGCAAAGAACTTTAAAACAATTTATACATATAGTCTCAATATTATGTACTATTGTAGAAACACGTTTTGAAAATTATGTTACAAAAAATAATAAAGAATTTTTTTATAATGTTCCCAATTTAGATAAGCATACGAAAAGAATTTCTAGAATTTAAAAAAAAAATAAGAGGAACAATACAGATAAAAAAATTCTTTAACTAATAATATTATAGTTATTATTGATGATTTTGAAACAGACTTTAATATAATAATAATAAAATATTTGATAATGTTTAGTCTTAATAAAAAGGAAATAGTAATATTAAATGAAATTTTAAATTACGATTGTTTAAAGGAATGTCATGCATTACACATCATTAAAGATATTAATAATTTTTCAGTTTATAAATTTGATATAAATATTGATAAAATTAATAAATCTAATGCAGATTACTGCACCTTCTTATTTATGAATAAAATATTTGATAGTCAATTTTTCTAATATAATTAGTAGACATCTGTCACTTTTTCCTGTTAGGAATGTAATTATCAAAAAAGCATTTAAGTATAATAAAACATAATTCATAGCGTCATGCCAAAGATGATTGTAAATAAAAAAAATTACATGATTTTATTGATGTTTATCATCAGCATGCAGTTACTGATAACTTAAATATAATTAAAAGCAAAATTTTTAAAAATATCATGAGTAAAGGCACTAGTTTTAGATCAAATATTTGTAATAACAACACAACACAGTTTCAAACAAATTAATAAAGATATAAATAGCTTTGTTACCAAATCTGCAGTTAAATATAGATAGCCTGTAGAGGCATTTGATGAATTTAAGTACAATATATTAAAAGTCTTGATGGAATTTAATTATCAATTAACTCTGAACTTACTTATAAGTATGTAAAGCAGTGCATTTATGATTTACAAATAAATTTTATTATTGATTACATTGACAAAGTGCCTGATAATTATGATAAAGTTTGTGAATATTTTGGTAATAATATGCTAAATGAACACTTTTTGAACAATTAATCTTTTAAAAAATTGGATTTGGCTCATAGAGAAATTAGTAATCGTATAATTGTTATGTATAAAAAATTGGGTATTTACCTTCCTAAAATTAAATTTTCTTATACATATTTTGACTCCTAGATTCAGTAAAAATCCCATTAAATTTAGCACTGCAACAAAAGTTTTTAAAACATGTAGCACTATTACAGGTAAAATGTTGTATCATATTCAACAAAACTTCAGCAAAATAATAAAGCTATGATTAAAAATAGAAAGGATATTATATATTTTTTTAAAAAAATAAAAAATATTTATTCAGTTCATAGTTTTGATTTTGAATATCTATTCAATTCTATTGATATCAATGATGTTATTGAGGTAATTTTAGAAAATCACAGTAATTATAGTCATACTATTAATTTCCATAAATTTCAAAATTGCATAGATTTTGTAATAAAAGAAAATTACATTAATTGTAATGGTTTATTGTATAAACAAACTAATGTTTTGCCACAAGGTACTTTCCAGCAATAGTTTGGCTAATTTCTATTTACTTTTGTGTCAATATAAATTTATTATTAATAATGATTATTACATTTTTAGGTGTATAGATGATGTAATTGTTTTTGGCAAACATAATAATTTTAACCCCAATATATTAACTTTTACCCTGATTACTTAAACCTAGTTAAATTAATAATAATCCATTTAAAATTAATTACTTAAATCTATCATTGTATATTAATCATCATAAATTACATAGTAATATTTATGATAATAGAGATGTTTTTGATTTTAACATTCTTAAAGTTTCATATTGAAACTATAATATACAATTTCTATGCATAGAAATATTATTTTAACTATATTTGTCGTTATAAAAATTAGTTATCGATAAATTTAATATTTTTTAAAATTTTAATAACTTTATTAGTCATATTGTATTGAACTTGATACCCTACTAATTTTCCTTACAATTATATTTCTAACAGTTATCAGTGAAATTGCAATATGTAATATATTTGCATTTAGTGGTTTTTTAAAAATATTATTAACTATATAGCTACTCAATAGACATCGCTACATGTTTTTTAAAATTAAGTCCTTTTATTTCATATAAATTTTATATCAATATTTAAGGCTTCTAAATGTATATTTATAACTTTTGTTTTTATTTTATCTTAATTTACTAATTTTACTTTTATGCAGTAACACTAATACTGCCTTTGTATTGGCGGGAAAGATTAACATAATGTTGTGTTCAAGAGGTAAGTTTTATCATCTTCTAATTTTTAAAGCAACAACTTTAACTCTTTTCTAATAAGAGGTCAATTAAATTTTATCGTTATATGTTATTAATTAGTATTACTGTATTTTATTTAGCAATAATTACATATCCATAATATTTCTTCCTTTCCCTATGGCCCAGTGTATAGGTATATTACAGGTGAAGGTTCTCTGATCCCAAAGCATTGTTTAAACCAGCAACCTTGGTTCCTTAGGCCGAGAGTTTGCTTGCTGTTGTACTACTGTGTCTATTATTTCTGTTTTGACTAGTTATACTTAAGTTTATAACTATTTGGATTATGTATATATATATATATATATATATATATATATATGGGAGATGTCAGTGATGGCCGTCATAGTAAGATAATTAATCTTCAGTTAATTTCTTGGTTTAATTCTGCATTACTATTTACAAAATATTTACAAGTTATTTTTATGAAAAAAATGAAAAAGAAAAATGAATGTATTAACTGTACGAGTCGTCTTTTTCTTCGTATCATGGCGTCCCCTGCATTGAACGTCTTTGGACAGTATAGCTCCAACAACATTGTGTGCAATATTAAACATACGCAGGAAGGTTTAGTCTATTCATGTGGCTTAGAAATAGCAGCCGGCATCACACACATATATGCATATGTATATATATATATAACTGTGAATATATGTAGATATATATATAAAAGAAATGTGATGTTTGAGAAATTCCTGAACCTTGGAACAGTTTTAAAATATTCTAGTTTAATATTTAATATATGCTACACTTCTTGGGTTAGTCACAAGTAATAAAATAATTTTAACATAAGGCAGAATTATATCTCATTTTTTTGTTTGTTTTTAAGTCTCTTTAATGTGATTTAAAAAGAAAGTTGAACTTCAATTTTTAAAATATATTTTCTGTCTTTACAATTTTTTTTGCTGTAAAATTCCTTTCCTTTCTTTCTTTCTTTTTTTTTTTTTTTTTTGCATATTTGTAGGAGCTTATGCGCTTTTTAGAGAATAGCTACTTTTTAATAGCGGTGGAGCTTTTGTTTGGATGCTTTTCTTAATTCTGTATTTATTTGGTAAATGAATTAAGTTTTTAGTCTGATTTCTTAAAATTAAGAAAAATAAAATGAACTATGCTGAATCATCTTTAACGCTAGAAAAATTAATAAAATTTTTAATGAATTTTAAGATTAATCAAATTTTTTTTTATCATTTATAGATGGCTTGTATATTAAGTTCAAACAGTGCAGTGGATTAAAAACTTTACAAGCTTTTACTTTTACATGAAAAAAATTATTTTGTTGTTAATAATGAAATAAATAATAGCTAGCTAATTCTTCCAAATGCTCTAATTGCTAAAGTAAAGAAATGTACTATTAATTTACTTAGAAAGCTTATTATTAAAAATTAATAATGAAGTAAAACAACTGTCTAGTTTAGGTATTTGTAACATAAAAAAGTTTCTCAGTCAAGTGTATAAAAGTTTAAACAAAAGAAATGTGCGAAAAAAGATTTCTAATTCATTTTTAATTTTATTTGCATGTAAAGCAATTTTTATAACAAATAGTTATTATTGTTATGTATTTAATTTGTTTACTCTACAATTTGTTTTTCTTTCAACTTACATTGGTGTACAAAATTATATATATATATATACATATATATATATATGCGACTATGGAGGTAATTTATGAAACCCTTTATTATATAATTCAAAAAATAATGTAATAATATGTAGGTTAATCTTATAAAAAGCTTCCCAAAATCAATTCATACCACGGTAATTTGTTTGATGCATGGAAAAAGTTAATTGAAGGCTTAACTTTTATTTAGTGAAGGTTTTACTTATTGTTGAAGACTTAAATTATTTTTATAACGTAGGTGTTATTTCAAATCTATGTTACAGCTTTATCTGAAACAGGGGGGCTTTGAATTAATATGTTTATACGCAAGGGTGATTTTAAAAGTTCTCAGAATCACCAACATGGTGGCGAGTGTATATACATATATATATTCATATATATATACTGGTCCCACACACTTTGAACTCTGAATTTATTTTACACTCTGAAACAACGCGAGGGCTTTTGGCAACGGACCTCGTAATTTTTAAAGAGTAGATACCTCTCTGTTGCTCTCAAGCAATGATTTTTGAACACGGAAAAATATTGAGATTTGATGAGTAATAAAGTACTTTGTAAAGAAAAGTATGAAAACGATTGAAATTTATGCCAATTTTTTGAAAACACAGAGGGGATTCACATTTTTTGAAACACTTCCTTCGTATTCAACTAATACCCATAGGAACAAAGATTTTAAACTTGGTTGGGGATGATCAGTTAAGATCGAAGCCATTACTCGAGAAAGGATTAAGAAGTGTACAAGGGAGTTATACTGCTGAATTTTTTTTGAATGATCTTTCTTGTTATATTGTATTTCATCCCAAACATTTTTTAAATCTGCCTATTATTTGAAAAAAGATTTTTACATTATAACAAACATTTTGCAATAGTG
The DNA here is from genome assembly GCA_019973975.1 of Trichonephila clavata. Lineage (NCBI taxonomy): Eukaryota > Metazoa > Arthropoda > Arachnida > Araneae > Nephilidae > Trichonephila > Trichonephila clavata. The sequence continues at coordinate 138,356 of BMAO01016238.1, read as the reverse complement.
ATCACCGTCAATCGTTTGTTACTTGGCTTGAAATTAATTGTTAAAGTTTGGTTGGACTGCATCTCTTTGAGCCCTTTTTATCACATTCCCCAATTTTCGAATTTAATGTTCCCTAAACGACGAGTGTTGATGATTTATGAAACTACGAGAGTGATTTAATGTTACTGAAATTTATGAATTATTGCCAGCTGAATTTTCCGAAAATAGATCAAAATCATTTGAATAGATACTATATTATTTAAAAAATATAGTTTCTAAATAGATATTTTTATTTTGATCATTATTTAATAATCGAAACCGCAATGAAACACAAAAAGAAAGAACGGAAGCTAAAAGGATAAACATTTTTTAAATTGATTTTCCTCATTTTTTGCAAATATGCACTTAGAATCAGGAAATTCTTTATACTTTAAATAGATTTTTCTACATTAAACTGTGTGTGTTTCTGAATATATGAGCACTGTGCTTTTTATTCTCCGAGAAAGAGCGAAGTAAGTTATTTTATATTAAGTCTGAGTATTTTCATGCCAGCCAGATATTTTTGGAGATATATTTAATGATTTAATTTTTAATGTTATTTCTCGAATTTCTTTAAAAAAATAATGCTGAAAGAAATAACTAGCTGATGTTTTCTTTTAAATGTTGAAGATTTATTGCATGTAATAAAAACTAAATCATATATGTGTTTTTGTATACTTCAAATATGTAATTTCTAGATTATATTTAAAATATAAAGCTTAATATTAATATAAAAGTTTTTATACTGATTATATATTGTATTAGTTATCACGATGTAATCAAAATGCTTGAAAATAAAGAAATATCCAATTCTTTTTGTTTTCATACTATTAACATTTTGGTTTCCATCTAAGCAATTAAATAGTTTAATATAAATATTTTAGTGCAAATTCTTATTAAATTGAAAAAAAAACTTCCTGAAAAATATTTATTTTTCTCTAAGAAGTAATATACTCATATGGCTGTGATTGAATTTCCAAATGAAAATATTTGCTTTTTAACGACTATATACTTTTAAGCCTATCACGCACACACAAAATGTAACTTCTTTTAAATCAGAATATTTCTTTATTTGTTCCTACCTGCAATAGGATTTGAATGAAAGTAGATATCCTTTACATTGGTAAGCGGATATAAACAATGAAAAAAAAACAATATGCCACTGAGGAAACTACTTCCAAAATGCATATATTTTCTTTCTAGCATCAAAATAAAATCTCTGTTTCATACTTGAAAAACAAGTAAAAGATTTCGTGTATGCTTAGACATCGCAAGGATTGTACTAAGAATACTTCGTTCAACCATCTAAAGAAACGCTGTGTTATTTAATATGCAGGTGCTTGTCTTTGAACGTGAATGCGATTTTCTTGTAGATTTATAAAACAAAAAGCATCGGAAGCCAGCAGTTTGTATTGACATGTGAATGACATTTCTATTTCACGCTTTTGAGTTGCTGGTCTTAAATGCGCATCCAATTTAAACGTTTTCTATTATTCTTGGAGGGAATATTTCGGAGCTGAACACGTATATAATCTTTTTCTTAGAGATAATTTAATATTTTTTCGTACCTTACCCCCTGCTTCAGTAAGTGAGTTTTATCTTCAACTTTTGAGATACCAATTTTCACTGAAGTGGATAAAAGAATTTCACATTGACTATGCAATAACTGACAATAATAAATTCATCACACGTTATAAGATTCCAATTAATTTAATTAAGGATCAATTTTAACGTTGCTCTTTTTTATAAATATATTTTTCAGTGGGTTTTAGTCTCATGACTGGTTAATAATATCATAAGCAATGCAATTGAGACATATTTTTTTAGATTTGTGTATAAGTGATACTGAAAATTTCTCCTTAAAAATATCACGACAGGATGTTCAATTGATTTTATAATTTTAGCTTAGATGCATATCAAAGTAGACTGTAGTAGCACCAAATGCTGTATAGAAGGAGAACAGAATGCTGTTTTGAAGTACTGGAATTACTATATCGTGCTTTTGCTTTACATGTCCAGCTTCAATATGCTTCCAAGTAATTTTTGTAACAATGGACTTGCTGTGTGAGGTAAGTACTCTCTAACCTCGTGTTTTCTTTCTTCCAATCAAATCGACACCTTAAGCCCTTCACTGTCAGTAATACTTAAGCGTCTTGCCTTGGATATCAAGGTTTTATTTTAAAAGAAAATATGAAATTAAAAAAAATATAATAGTATTAAATTATTGATATAATATTGTAATGACATTTGGAGTAATTGAATGACATGTAGAGTAATTGAATAACATGTAAAATAATTAATTTTACTAGGTCATTACCTAATTTCAACTCTCGATAATCAGATGTGTAATGTAATGCTAGATTTTCATATAGACGTGTATTGATCTGCACTGGGAAAAACCTATAAGGTGTTGGTAGTTATAAAGAGTTGTTAAGCAATAAAAATGGACTGATAAGTAATAATCAGCAGGCCCTCAGGAAAACCAACCATTGGTACAAAATATAGCTTTATCTTACTTTGAAATCTTTTTGCAGAATGTATACATTTTCTATAACCAAAGAAATGGAGGGAATAAAAAGATAAGGATGCGTCAATTTAGGGAATGAGCTATTATGCATTCATTTGATGGGACGGCAGCATTTCAGGACAAATATGCAACTATGATACAATACATCTGATTTTTTCATTACTTAGAACATCTTCCTCCCACAGAAAATAAATTAGGCCTACAAAACCATGTCAAATGTGTACAAAGCAAAAAAAAAAAAAATAGAACTTAAGGATACTAAGTATTTTTTGAATAGTATGTTCCAACAACCCAATAATTTGCATTAATTTTTTCTTTAAAGCTCATTATGCAACTCAACAAGAATTTTTTAAAAAAAATTTTGGAGTACATTCATATATATATATATATATATATATATATATATATATATATATATATATATATATATATATACATAGTCAATATATATATATATAGATATAATTATTATATTATAATCTAATCGTCTAGGTTATAATTTTAATAATAAAAATTGATAACTAATATGTTTTATGCACTATATAAAGTTTTCATTTTCATCCATTCTAATAATTCTTAACACAAATGGAAATATATAATCAATCTAAAATTGCAGCACTCACTACGAGATATCTCGTAGCTGGCAGTTTTGGTACTTACGCTTACTACAAGGTACCTCGTAGTTGGCAGTGAATGGGTTAAGCAAGGACAATGCCTCAATACAAACGGACGTCACTATTGAATAATATGTTAAATAGTTACTAGAACAGTGGAAATTGTAGATGACTGTGGATGATAGGCCTTATTGATTCGTGGTAAATCCATTTTGTCGTATTTTTGGTGTTCAAGATTCCGGCTGTTTTCAGATAGTCAAGGTCGAGAGGTTGCTTCACATTGTGAATACAGATTGATTCTTGGTTTTTATCTAGTCTTCTTTGCATATCGTGTAGTCATTTCTAGTGTTTAACTTAAAACAAATAAATTGCTCATATTTGTTAATTCCCATCGTTTCGAGTTTTATTCAATGGCATCTCCATCCATTCTGCGTTCGGATACCCGTGAGAATCTGAGGGAGGAGCGAGATTTGGCACCACAATCAACATGAGCAGAAGGTAATATAGCAACTGTGCCTCCATTTAGTCGGACAGCAAATGTCTCTGCAGCTGCAATGGTGTGTTGTACAACGTACACCTGAATGTCAGGACATGGTCTTTTTAGACGAATCCCATATTTACATACAATAAAATGGTGACCTTATCCATATTTGGTGGCCATGAGGAGTGCTAGTCGGAGTCTTGGTTATAATACTGTTCACTAACCCATCATTTGGAGTCACGGTATAGAATTTCATTGAATACCAGTCGAATTCACATCCAGCCATCATAACCATTACTTTGACCAGCCGACGTTATTTAGGCAATAAACTGCTGCTTTAGTATATAGTCTATGGATGTCCCTTATCTTCAGGGCTTCTGAAGGTCAATAAATCAACAGATCCTTGCTAGACTACATACGCTCACAACGCCCAACATTACCACGATCGAAAATATGTAATACTTCTGCTTTGTCCATTGTGTTCACCAAATCTTTCAACAACTAATCATGCCTGGTACAGTAAAGTTCTCCAGTAGTTAAAACAGGTAAAATTTGATAAAAAAAAAAGAAAAAGAAACCTGAATGTGCTACAATACTCAGTGCTGACATCAAATGTTTACTTCTTACTAGGGCTTGGGCTTGTAGCAAGTTAATGCTACATATTATGACTATACCTGGTACAGTTATCTGCTCGTTCTACATTCCTAAGTTACCTGGAAGAAGCTGTAATAATTTTATGTTAAAAGAACTTCGAATACAAATATGTGGCTTTGTTAACTTTCTTTCCTCTGTGGTGTTGCTAATTTAAAGCTTAGTGTATATACACACACACGTGTGCGTGCAGTTCTATAAATATATATATTTATAATTGTGTGAAGTCCTTGGGCTTGTACTTCCAATAAAGTTAAAAAATTTTGGGGGGTTTTAATGTTTTCTTAATTATAATTTTAATCTGTTTTAAAGTATTTTATGCATTTTTCCTTGTGTGGGATACTACTTTGAAATGGCGTGAATTATTTGATTTTTCATGTGTTTTTGTGCTTATATAGTATTTTTAAAAAAATTATAACTTTTATTTAGATTTGGAATTCTAGCTTAAGAAGTGGATTATTGTTCTGATATGATATTTAGTATTGGAAACTATCTTAAGAAATTTTGAGAACTAACACTAGAAAGTCCATAGATGTCACTTTGACACCGAAGCCTGTTCAGTTTGTTTTCCTTTCCGCATTTTTTTTGCAGGAAATTTTTAAATTTTTAGTGACATTTAATTATTTTCCAAGGTAATTACACAGTAAAAGTTTTGTGGTTCTAGGCTAATTAGGAAACATTTTACAACTAAATATACCTAGAACGTCATCTGGTGTCCTTTTGACATCAAGACAATTTATCTTAATAAATAGCTGCCGTTCATCATTTACATTAGTAAAACAAACTCCCAAAGTACTATCGTACATTTATCTGATCTTGAAATCAGTGTTGTTCGGTTAACGGTGGAAACGAATCTATTTTTCTAAAATTGTTGGGTTTAAGTGTTTCATGACATAGCATTTGGTTATCTGCTCATAAAAAAAATCATTCGATTTTCGAACCTTGTGCAGAGCAGATACCCTGAAACGATGGCTCGTAGAAAAGGTCAAAACCCTGATGAAATTGTTAATTTTTTGCTAGAGATTTCTGAGAATGAATCGGAGGGAGGTGAACTGTCTTTCTCTAATTTAGTTTCCGTTGAAGACATAAAATTGAGCGAAAGTGACTGCAAAGAATCTGAAGAAAGTGCAGATATAATTGTTAATATCCCAGTAACTCTCCTGATATATATATATAGCTAGGGATGGATACAGCATAATATTAAATAACATAATATCAACGTCAGTTTTCTGTGATATAAATGGACCTAAAATATGTAAATACAAATGAAATAATATTAAAAATTCTTAAAACGAAACCCTAGTGAACAATAGTCCTGCAATTGTTTAGTTATTACAACTATTTTATATATTTTATATCACAGTGTCGAAACGACACCGGCGGACGTTTAAGGGTAATCAAAATCTCAGATGCGTTCTAGTGTTAATCATTTAGTACTATGTTTATAATATCTTATAGTATTTTTGAAAAATATTCTTACACTATTTTTTATTCCTTTTAGACCAGTTGTATAAGCAAATGTAGGAGAAGATTCGTTGCCCTAAAGACTATGATAATCTCAACAATCTTAGTTCCTAATGCTAAAAGTGTTTTGCTATAATTCTGTGATTATCTTATTTTGACTGTCTTGTTATATCTCTATTAATTCTTTTGCTCTATTAGATTTATTTCAATTTAGTGTAAATATACATAATTTTTAATAGGTTCTTCTTGCGAGACCGAAAAGGCCTGAATATTTAAGATAAAGAATATCATTGAAAGAAATTGGAAACATCGTTGACTGGATATATATATACGTTTAGTTTTATATAGTTCATTTCACATTCTCAGTGTCAATTCAGAGCAAATAATTCGTATATGCTTGATTTATAATATAGTTATCTATCTAGATACGTTTTTGAGATTTAAGGTATCCGACTACCCTAAAATTCTGCATTTTGTTAAAAATTGACAATTTTTTTATAATTTTATTTTATAGGCCACCTTATCAGCTTTAAACTATACCAGGTTTATTGTTTTCCATTCACTAGAACAAAAACTACAAGTGTTTTAGTACATACAGTTGCCACAATTTTAAGCAAGATGTCATACTTAAAAATGCGTTTTACTTGAAATGTGTTTGTATAGAAAATGCCCAAACTGGACAGCTATTGCTCAACAATATTCGAAAATAATAAACTGAAATTTTTTGAGTATGTTCTGTTAATAGTAGAAGTGATTTAACCTTCAGATTTATCAATCACTGTTTTATTACAAAATTTACAAATCCTTATGTGAATATAATCACTGATATTTTAAGCAATTTCATATAATAACTAAGATAAAGTGCTCTAGTTTTTGTAAAAATTAAAATATTTCTTAACCTTAAGGTCCTTTCAAAAATGAATAGCAAAATAACACATCAAAATTGAAAAATTTAAATTCGTTGACAAACTGTTTGTACAAATTGGGCCCCGTTTATGTAATTTTTTGTAAATTTTTACCAATTTTTCCCCTTTTAGAAATTATATAATTTATTTTTCTCTTCTTAATTTTAGCATATTTTTTTCTTAAAATGTACTAAATAAATCTAAACCCCACAAAAAAGTGTCTACCTCCAATTTTTTTTAAAAAAAAAATTGCTGTGCGACTAGTCATATACCTTATTATGGATATATTTATATCTTCTCTAGGGTTATTAAACATATGTTTGACTTAAAACATTTTATAACTTCCCAAATAAAATTTGATTGCATTAAACAGAGATATATTTTAACTAGTATGTTGAACATCATTACTTCGTTTTATTTATTAATTTTTGGATTTTGTAAATAACCTTATATTTTCAACAACTGTGTAAATAAATAAACATTTGTATTGAAATATGCTATCTGTAATGTGTTTCGTTCCAAAGTATCAAATTGTAAATTTTACATAAAGAACCTGCATTTCTATTCGTAATTTAGCTGCTATAAATGGTAGTGAGTTATGAAAAATTGTTAGAGCACTTTCGATTTCATATAAAGTTTTGTCATAACTTTAATCCTTTTTAACACTGAATTAGAAAATTACTGATATAATATAAACAACTGTGAAAATTAAGGCTTATTATAAAACATTTAATAAGGAGATGATACTCTTTATTTTTATGTCTTTCATTGAAAATAAAGTAAGTTAAAGTGATTAGTGTTCTTTTTTTTAGTCTTTTTATAAGCAAATCGAACTTAAAATATAGAAAATAAGAATTAAATTATTAATAATTTTTGATATTTGAATATTATTAGATCATTTTAATCATACACACCTGATGACTATTCAGTTTATTCTTTAAAAAATACTTATTCCTAATCGCATGAGATAAAGAACACCTAAAATAAAATTTGATAATTCTATCAAAACGGAAAAAACACTGTTTTAGAGACATAAATAAGCTCTAAACTTGCACTCAGTAAATACTTGTCCTAATATGAGTTCAAAATTTCTTAGTAAATTTTATTTTTAATATAAAATTAACTTTTTAGAGTGAGGTTTATTTTATTATATAGAATACAGTTTTAAAAACTTTTCAACAATTCGTACAAATTGAAAAGAACGTTTTTATGAGATTTTAAGTACTCATAAATAACAGATTCTAAGGTTCAAGTTAAGGAGGCTACATGCTTATAAACTTATGTCTTAGCCATTAAAAAGCGATATTTCTTTTTTGATCGATTAAAATAAATATAAAAATAAAAACCACTTGATCAATACAGAAGCAATCTTTTTTCCCCTGTATTTCGTTTGTCTTATAGAACCTCGACATACACTTTATAGGAATTTTAAAATACAGGGTTTCTGGAACGAAACTCGATGAAAAATCAGTCAATAAAATTGGCATATGTTACTCTGTTCATCATCATTGATATTCCACTCTTTCGTTCCAAATTCCATCGGAAATGCTTTCTATTTCCGCAAAGCCTTTCTTTTCTATCAAGTCTGTCACTATTTCGAATGTTCTTTCTGGACTTTAGGTTCCGAGCATTTCTTACATATGTTTTGAGCAATGCAAGTTTCCTGTATGATATTTTTTTAAAAAAAAATAGCAATATTCCATCTATTTTATTTCATCTTTCGTCATGAAATAAATTGCTAGAAATGTGTCGTACTAAAATAAACTTGTGTTCGATTTGGAAACAAAAACTTAAAGGTTTATTTTCAACGTAAGGAGGAAATATATTGATGGTGAAACATATTTTGGTACAACGTTTCCTGCCTATTTTCTCTTAAAGACCTCTTTTTTTTCATAAAAAAAGTTTTTCTTCTGAAGTTTTGATTTTTTTTCTTTAATATTTGGGGAGATGATTTAGTCCTTTCTTCAATGAGTGAAAGAATAAAAAAATAAAAAAAACTCGCAATCTTTTTTATTTGAAAATAAATATGTAACTGAAAATATGCCTAAAAACATGTTTTTCTTCTGAGATGTTGATTTTTTTTGTTTATTATTTGAGGGAGAGATTTAGCTTATTTCTTAAATGGTGAACGAATATAAAAAACTCGTAATCTTTTTGTTTTGGAAGCAAATATGTAACTAAAAATATATGCCTAAAAATATGTTTTTCTTCTGAGATGTTTTTTTTTTCTGTCTTTATTGTTTGAGGAGCTGATTTAGTTCTTTCTTAAAATAGTGAAAGATCAAAAAAAAAAAAATAAAAAATAAAAAAAAACTCTCAATCTTTTTGATTCGGAAGCAAATATATAACTAAAAATGTGCCTGCTATTTAACATCACAACATAATGAATTTCACTGTTTCTCACTAAATTTCTCGAGATCGTAAAATTATTAAAGATATCCGCCGGAAATATAGTCATAAACTGATGATCATAACTTTCTAATTAAAATTGTAATTTGTGTTAAAACTAACAATATATATGTGTGATTTTGCACTTTTATTTCTTGTCATTTCTTAAATTTAACGTGTACTTTGATGTATTACGTGCATCTATACTTTCAAACTGCATGTTTTGATGCTAGGTATATTCTACGCATAGCGCACACCCTTTAATTTAGGAAGAAATTTGAAATGCACGTGTGCAATGCTCTTACATTTGGAAGAAAGTTATCCGAAGTATTATACCAGGCTTTGAACAACAGTATACTTCTAGAACATAAACCTTAAAGAAGTGTTAGTATCTGGGTACTAGAAGGTGAAAAAACATTCACAAAAGGAGGCCAAAAGCGGTCCGCCTGTCAAGCAATAGTGTGTGAGTGGATAATAAAAGCATGAAATGAAATTAAACCTGGCATCGTTCAAAAATCTTTTAAAATAGATGTAGTAGGTCAAATAATCTAGATAGAAGTGAAAAGGATTATTTATTTATGAATCAGAGTGAAAGTGATGGGGTGAAGATGAAACAGAATTTGAATATTTAATGGACGATGAATACTTTTCATATTATCAAGACATGAACTTTTATATTGCATATCGTTTCCTTTAAATAAGCAGCATTTACACATTTATAGGTATATTCTAGCAAACGTGTGACAATCTAATTTTTTTAATGATCATCTTTGTTTTTAAAGCTATAATTTTTACTGCCGGCGTATAACCTTTACCCGTAAATTTTGATCTTATTGTTGGTGTTAAAAGTGCGTGATATACGGTAAATTATTTTTTCGAAAAGAAATTAAAAAACAGACAAAAATTACGAGACTAAGATGGACAATAATAATTTTATTAAAACACCACACAAACATACAAAGAGACATGTGCAGGAAAAATGTTACTTGCTTCTGACTGCAGATTGATCTTGCTTTCATTCCCAGAATAACATTATTACACTCTTCTTGATCCTTTGCTATATATGTTAATCTAAACTAATAACATACTACTATATAGATATAGGTGATAATTATACATAGAGTTTCGCATATTGAATGCATTACATAAAACAATTACTACTGAAAAAATGATATGTTGGAAAATATTGTTTTAATCTAAAGGCTTATAAAGAATTCAAATGTGCCATAAAATAAAAGAATACATATGATCGTGGTTTACGTAAGAAACTTGGATTTTTTTCCCTATACATTTTCAAAGCAGTAATTCCCAAATTAAAAGTATACATATAACTTAATTTTAGGGGAGGGTTCCAGATTTCTATTCAGTAAAATTTACGAATATTCTCTTCTAATTAATGCGTTTAAGAAATAATTTAAATTTTAAAAATAATCCGAACCCTATGTCCCCTACCCTGCATATATCACTGGCGCATGTATGTATTTTTAAATGCAAAAAAGAATGAGATTTTTAACTAAGCTCGTTTAGTATGTTTTATATAGTATGATAAATCTTAAAAACATCACTTTTATTGAAATTTTTGGAGGAAAATAAAATGTTTTTTTTCTCATGGTTTTTTACCCCTTAAATACAGACGGCGTATATATACGTCTCACTCAATCAGTACAGTATTTGCCTTGGACGTATATGTACGTCTTACTCAACCAGGTTCTTATTTGCCTTGGACGTATATATACGTCTTTCCGAAGTATGATCTTTTATTTGAGCTGGTATTAGTTAAATTATTGTGATGGCTTCAGAATGCAATAAAACGACCTTGACAGTGTGTGTTTGCGAAGGATTTACTTATTTCAGAGAAGGATTTGCTTATTTATGCCTTTCCTTTTCCTCACAATACACTATATATACACACTGGAGAGTCAGACGCATAACTTCTAATTGGCAGCTCAAAGGTTAAGTATTTCCTTATGCATTAACTCCGTAGAAATAAAAGATATAAATTATTTTTTTATTAAAACTTGTGTGAATGCTCATTAAGCAGAGAAACTAAGCTGTTGTTTTCTGTTGTACAGCTGCAAACATTCCATGAAACTATAATCAACAGAAAATGAACACATACTATATTTAACTTAAGATGCATTGAATAATTTAAAACACAACATTTATAATTTTATTTGACGCAAAGTCATTAAAGAGATTTACAGATGAATGATTAAACTTATTTTATTGAAAAATTTGTTGCTATAAAAATATTTTTTTACAAAAAATTCCACGAATAATACTTGAACAAAAAGAAATCTTTGATGTTATTTTATGTTCTATTTTGTGGGCGGTAATGATTTTTCAGTAACAATCCAATTATTATTCAGATGAATCTTCTATTGTTGAATAAAACTTAATAGTTCTTTAATTAAAAGTAAACATTAAATTCTTCGCTAAAAAAAGGGAAAGAAAAATCTCTCTGATAAACATATTAATATATTATTAACACAAAATGAGATTGGTTTATATTGTATTTTATTTGAATTTATGATTCTAAATGTATTTTTAGAAGAAAATCTTTTTATTTTATTTTACGAAATAACGCTTTAACACAATTCTGATGACTTTCTTTAAAAACTGTAGTGATGACTTTGAAAAATTAATTAATTCTACACTCGAAAATTTTCATCCAATCTACGTCCCTAACTTGTTATCAGTTATCAATTTATTAAGAAATTTTAAATAAAATACTAAAGGAACTCTGAAAATAAAAGATAACACTATTTCTTTTAATTCAATCAGTTTTATTAAAGGAATAAAATGATGTAGTGGAATCTAATAAAAGTCGAAAGTCTTTTTTTGAGAAAAAAATTAGTATAGAACTTCAAGAAAAAAAATTTAATCTTCATTCAATCAAACAAACCTCTGATGATGCTATGGCAGAATTAGAAAGATGATAAAGCCTTAAAAATTAGTTATTAAGTTATATTTAACTCAATAATTAAGAAACTTTAAGTAACTTTTATTGAAGAAAGACTGAAATATTCCACTTTTTATAGAAACTAGTATATAGTCATTTTTGAATTATAGGTAGTAATTAATATTTTTTTTATATATAAAAATTCTTTTAGAAAACAAATTTAATGATTAAAGGCATCTTTATTACTTTTATAACTTATTGGTAACAACTAATAATAATATGAGATAATATGTATGCAGTACGTTTCGTACATAAACTAAACTGTGTATAAGTCGAAAGCGCGTGTTTTTTTTTAAAAACAATTATACAAAATTTGAACCCAGTTGATAAACTGAATAGAAAACAGAATTTTCTTTGGGAAATGAGCATGAAGCATGTGATCGTCGACCTATGGTTCATGCCTGGAAGGAAAAACTCGCTGCGTGATGACTGTATGCATTCAAACATTCCAATGAGTGAATCCTAATTTTACAAACTATTCAGGAACTTAGATTCAGACCCTGATTTCGAAAGTTATATGAAACTTTGTTTTTCTTATAAGAATACAATTTATATTCAAAAAACCCGGAAAAAAATTGAAAGGCTCATGGATAATGGAAAATTTTTTAAAAAATGAACCATCTTTCCTGATTTTTTTTCGAGATTAGCGAATCAGAATAAAGAAGCCGATCCTTTTACTTTAACTTAAAAAAAATTTCTAAAATGATAGGTCTACACACTAAAAAATACGGCAATTGTTCTTTAAAATACTTTCTTAAACCTAAAAATTAATTTACCAATCTTTTTCTCACAGACATTTTATTTGAACATATTTAAAAAATTGTAATTAATTCTAAATAGCAAATTTTTAGTTTCTCAAAATATTTAGTAATGTACCTGAATGACCGGTATTTTTAATATTACAGCTTGATTGATGCTTGATTTACTTAACGCTATATATTATCTAGAATGACGCAATAACTCAGAAATTATTATAAATTTTAGAGTAGTTGTATTTATTATAAAATTATTAAATTAATTTTACTGTAAGAAGTATTGGACTCAATAATAATCTCTATTCCAATTGATGGTATTTGTAAAGAATAATTGAAAGCTGTGTGTGTGTGTGTGTGTGTGTGTGTTGATTTTTTTCCATTGATTAAATGCGCTAGTGTAGAATAAAGACTGTGTGTATTTTTTTCGACAACGCCTTTTAAGTTTTTTCTACCTCATACGCGATTGTTACATGAAATTAAAAGCAACAAAATCCTTCAGATGAATCATTTAATAAACGAATCGTTTTTATGTCTAAGAGTTCTTCAACAATGACTCATTGTTATTTTTTCAGCATTATTAAGACTCTGAAACGAAATCCATTTTCAATTATATTTATTGTGATATTAAGGATATTGCAAACAGACACATATAGGATTTATTATGTCTCTTTGTGAGACACTTATACAGGAAATTCTACGGGTTGTACAAAGTACTCAGACATGATACAGATATGACAGATAATCACGAATAAAATGAAAAATGACACATTAACATTTAAAGCAACGTCTTCCTCGGTAATAATCTAAAATGTTTTATGAATAATTGAGTACAATTTATCTATTACGCATCTATTTAAAATCTTTAAACCAGTTTTATTAAAAATACGATTTTCATATGTATTATAATTTCAAATTTTTATGCTCATATCACAGTAAAGAATTTTCTTGGATATGGATATTATATAATCTGTAATTTCTATAGTGATTATACTTATTTAAATAAATTTTTAAGAGAAACATTCTTAAAAATGCCCGCTTATGAACTTAACTGAAATATAATCAAGCAAGAGAGCGTCAAGAGATTTAAGCTTTCTAAACGGATATGTATTATATTTATGTTTTCTTGATTTTTGTTGCAAATTATATATTATCTCTCTTGCTATATTGATAATTTATGAAAATAACTAGTTAAAATAAAGACTTGCCTAAGAATAAATACTGATTAGTTAATTCTCGCTTAATTAAATATCCTGATATGGTACTAATTTTATGATATAAAGTTTATATTCCTTGATATAATGATAAATATGTATAAACTACTTATATTCTTTGATATGCACTGTGTCGAGTTTCCTATTTATATATTCGATTATCAAAATGAGCATATTTTTGAAAGAATTTTAATAACGAAATATAAAATCCATTTTTTTCATAAGGAAATTCTGAATTAGTCTAGCCTGTTACTATCAATTAATTGAATATTCAGATTTTGGTCTTTCTTTTTGATCACATTAGATTCATTAATGTTAATTTAAGCACTTTAAAACTCATTAACTTTTTATTCTGGCTTATTCAATCCAGTGAAAGGAGGAAGATTGCTTTGACACAAAGGATTCTAAAGACAAAAATAAAATGTTCGAAATTATGAATTGAACATCAGTGAAAAGATCCATCTATAAACATTTAACAAGGGAATTGGTTCACTTACTCAAAATCTAATTTAAATATTAAGCAAGAGAAATAATCTATTTTAATTAAAGCAATTTATGATCTGCTTGTAGTCAATAAAGTTTTCCAACGGATATCAATGAATTTTTGGTTTTATATTTTGGTTACGTTGAGAATAATGTAGGATTTTAAACGGGATTAAATGTATCGTAAAGTGTATCAAATTAAACAGCAATCCTTCAGAAAAATAATGAATGATTAAAATAAATCTTATTTTAAACGTTAATTTATATTAATAATTTAAGTGAGCCCCCGCAGTTAAAGGGAATATTTTAATGAATATTTAATATAATGATAATAATATATAAAGATATTAATAAATATTTTTAATAAAATTTTAATAATGAAAATTTAATTATTCTATATACATTATAAATAAATAATATATAGCGAAATATGTTATGTATATTTATGATGTATATATAGTCTTTAAAATAATTATTTAGTGTTAATTTGCTTGATAGCTTAAATTTAATAATTCACGGGGGGATGATATCCTTCCTTATCTAATGCATCAATTTATAATAATATATACTTACATTTTTCATACTGAGTCTTAAAATAATTTTTATCACTAATTTTTAGATATGCCTGATATGCAAATTTTTAAAGATTTTCACCTGATATATGCTGTACTAATTAAGACTAGTTTTTGATAAGTACACTTACAGAAAATTTTGTCTCTCAATATCCTTGTATAGTTTTACCATGTATAAATATAAGTTAAAATACAGAAATACATTCAATATAAACTTCGAGTTAGTGATCCCTTATATGTTTATGACAGTAAATATTTTAATGTTGCAGAACAATTTCACGAGACACATAAACACCACATTGAAATGACACCTGAAAAGAAAAAATAAATTATTTTAAAGGAATTAATAACAATATTTGCATATACAAAGGGAACAAATATATAGAATTCACATTTATTTAATTGACTTTTACCACAATTTTGAAGGTAATATCTTTATTTAAATTTTAAAAAAAGATAAATTTGTTCACTTTTTACAAAATTATTAGAAAATAACCAGTTGTTTCTAAAATATTCTGTAAGTTTATTTCTTTTTATCGAGATGTCAGCGTGGAGGCTTGGAGGCATTGTGCCCGCTACATAAGACTAAAGTTGCACGTTCGATCCCTGTTTGAGTCGATAGATTTTCTGGATGCGTAAATCGTAGGCACACATGTCATATGGTTGAGGGGCATGTAAAAAATCCCTTGAGTAACAATTTGACTCTGGTACTCTCGGTAAAATTAAATCACGGCAATATTTAGCATCTGATGAGAGCTTTAATTGAATAATTTCGAGTATTAAGAATTTGGTAGTGGGAGCCCCGCTACTAGATATTTCCACCAATAAAATGACTCTCACACTTGCGGGCTTGCCGTATCTACAAAGGCTATAATACGAAAATGCAGCCAATTTAAAGTATATATTGCGATAAATATACTTCCTTAAATAATAAAGAATATTGCATTAGGAAAATATTTATTTTATATATTTAATTTTGGTTTTGCTACATTTTTTAATTTATAATGAGGGCATGGTTTTATTAGGATGAGATATATGTAAAGTAATATTTCTTCAAGCTTAAGTACTTTTTTTTGCATCAAATTTTAAAAATATATTTTATTCGTTCCTAAAACGTATTTCATTACTTAATCACTAAGTTATTTGTAATTTTCTTGAAAATATAGTGAGACACTGAAATAGTAATTCGTTCTTATTCTTTGAAACAGGCCGGCCATTAACGAAAGTTTTAAATAAAATTTCACATATATTTTACAATAAGCAATTTCATACAATTTTTAAAATACCAGTCAATTAAATGAAAAAATATTGAATATTTACTATGAAATCAAAAATGAGTATAAAAATAAAATGTGATTATATACAAATAAGTAAATAAATTAGTACTTATATAGATTTACACTCTCTCTCACACACACATGCAAGTATATATATATAACATGGATATATATAACATGACTTGCTCATGTATTAATAATTTTTATACGTTCAGAATATTTATTAATCATGTTAATGAATTTATTTTAAAGTTGTTTAGGTATTGTGTAAATTTATATTTTCATATCACAGAAAAAAGGATCATAATTGTTTATACCTGTATTAATTGTTCACATACAAATATATCTGTATAAATGAAACTATTTTGTATTTACTTGCATTTTTTTTTCATATGAATTAGTACAATTTTTAAGGTATCCAACTACTTGCTAATTTTTTTTAAAAAGGAGATATGGATATTATTTTGTGGATTTTAAATTTGCTTAATACGTTTTAAGAAAAATATGGTAAGATTCAGAAGAGAAAAATAAATTTGTATTACTAAAATGTCAAAATTTGGTAAAAATTTACAAAAAATAACATAAAAGGGGCCCATTCCATACCAAAACTTTATGAGCATATTTTCAATTTTTCAATTTTCTGATGTGTTGCTACGTTATTCAATTCTGCAATGACTTTCATGACAAGAGATATTTTAATTTTTACAAAAGCTAGAGCACTTTATCTTAGTTGTTATATGAAATTGCTTAAAAGGCCGTGATTATATTTACATAAGGACTGAAAGTTTTGTAATAAAAAAATGATTAATAAATATGAAGGTTAGAACCCTTCTACTATTATACAGATCATACAAAAAATATTTCAGTTAATTATTTCAAAACTTTTTGAGCAATCGCTGTCTATTTGATCATTTTTTTAAAAAAAAACACATTTCGAGTAAAACGCATTTTAAAGTATTACATCTTGCTGAGAAAGTAATGGCGTCTTCTTTTACTAAAATACGTGTAGTTTTTTTCCTAGTACACGGAAAATAATAAACTTTGTATTTTTATAAAGCTAATAAGATGGTCTGTAAAAAAAAGTCATAAAAAATTTGTGTATTTTTGAAAACATTTTTAATTTAAGGTAGTCGGATATCTTAAGAGGAAATACTTATTGAAATATTCAATCTTTTTTGTTTATATGAGAATTATCACTTAAAATGTTTTTTAGTATATACTTTTACGAACACATATTTGTGACCTTCACAGCTGTTTTCGCTAAATCTACTAAGAATATTTTTTACTCAGATTTGTCTATTTGTTGTGACATTTTTATTTCGATTTGACAACTCGTAAGGTTCTTTAAATATAGATCCAGATTATCCTTTAGAATTTGAAGATTTATTTTTAATTTATGGCACCTTTTGAAGCATCATAATGACTATTTTCGACGGGAAGCACCAAGTGACGAGGACGATACCTGATACCTTAAGACCAGTTTATCTGATATATTAGCTACTTTTCCAGTTTACATGAAATACAGCACAATTAACATGAGCCATAGAAGGGATATTTTTACTACTTTTGAAACATATAAAACTTGTCGCATATAAAAATATCCTTTTGCACAAAATGTTATTAATACAATTTAAACAAGGAATAAATATATATATTTTGACCTCTATAGTTATATTTTGTTGGTTTTTAGAAATATTTTTACTTTTCATTACTAATTTGTTGAAAAAAAACTTTAAAATATATATATAATTCCTAATAGAAAATAAAATATTGCAAGTTATTTTAAGATCATTAAACACGTATATAGGTCAAATGTAAACATAAATTTTGAATTTTTTTACTTAAAAATGTTTATTTTACTCGCATAATTTTATATTAGCTGCATATAATATTACAATATAAAAAAAGTATCTTGGTATTATATAGTAAACTACAGTGCTAGAAAGTAAGGAAAAAGTAAAGTTTTTTCTTGTTCAAATATGAACTGCATGAGCAGGGGTTAAATTAAATTTCAATAATAATTAAATCGGAACAACTATCAAAAAAAGAGAGTGAAAAAATATCCTTATCAGGAAATTTAAAGTTGTATTAAAAATATATAATAAATGTTTTTAAAAAAATGTAATATTTTTATAATGTAAAATTAATCTGCAGTGCTGAATTTTTTTCTATGTGAATTCAAAAATAATTATATATTCTCAATTCTGTAAAAAAAATTATATTTATTTTAGATACATGAGCTTCTACATTCATAAGATAACAATGAAATTTTTCACTTATAATAATGTATTGAAATGTCCTGGGACTTTATAAAAACGAATATATTTAATTTGTTGACATATTAACAGAATCTATTAACCGGTTAAATAGGAAAGAATAATTAGGTAAACGGTGATTCTACTCTTGAAAGATGCAGAATTACTCTCGAAAATCTATTTAATATTTAGTTTTGTTCTTTTAAAATTCAGCTAAATAGTTTCCCCCTCAAGATAGACAGATAGATAAACTAAGATAGACTCTGCTTGAAAATATTGTAAATTACGAAACACTACATAATGACATAATTATCTTTCATTATAGTATATTATAGTGTTTTGTTCAATGAAATTTAAAATAGC
Organism: Trichonephila clavata; assembly: GCA_019973975.1. Classification (NCBI taxonomy): domain Eukaryota; kingdom Metazoa; phylum Arthropoda; class Arachnida; order Araneae; family Nephilidae; genus Trichonephila; species Trichonephila clavata. The sequence continues at coordinate 119,430 of BMAO01016238.1, read as the reverse complement.
TTCTGCAATTGACATGTGGGCAAAATCATGTTCCAAATAATTAGTCAAAAGCAAATTATAATGCGTGTAAAATCCTTAATAGATTTTGCAAATTACATCACAGCTGGACTAAAAACAATGTTATTGTTAACATCTTAGAAAATTTTAATTCATAATGCTAATGGATTATGGATTATATATTAGATAATTAATTTTGTCATTGCGGTTACCCATTGTTCCATATTTACTTATTTTATCAGCATAAAATAAGGCAACATTTTAAATTTCATAAAATTATGCTTAAAAATTTCTTTTTTATAGAGATATAAAAGTAACTTAATGTTAAATGAGTGTAACAGATGCATTTGAAGACAAAATTTTCTTTTAAATTCTTCTACCAGTCGAAGGGTAATTATAAATAATAAAAAAGAAAGGTAGAAATAATGTACCAATAACATTAATTTCATTTTAGGTATCAGAATTCGTTAGGATCAAATGGCCCGAATCCAATTTTTTATTTAGTTATCTTCAATAGTTTAGATAATAGTCAAGTATAAAAGTTCGATATCAGAAATCTATATAACGCTAATGGGTAAAAATTACGACAATGGCAATGAAGTTTTTCAGATATAAAGAACTAAAATGTTCCAAATCGACACAAATAACTCCATAAACCCCCCAAGATATGAGAACTATTGAAAAGTAAGCAAATCTTTCCAAATAAGTAATCCACAAGAAAAAGGAAAATATTGAAAAATTAGCTTCCTGCACAATTGGGGACGGAAAACTGAAACGTGATATGGGGCACATGTGACAGGTGTCTGACAAGAAATTTTCGCCCTGTAATATGAATATATTAGTTCCTGATTGCTGCCAAAGTCTGCATTTTCTCCTCATGTTAAATATAGGGATGTCCATAACAGATGCATTAATGCCTATTTCCCTTGTAGCACCAATCACAGCTCTAGAGCTAGTGACGTGCTGCCAAGTGTCTTCTTATGAAGTTCCACGCTTGTTCAATTGGACTTCGATCAAGTAACTTGCCTGTTTAATATATTCTCTATCCGACAAGTCTTTAACACCAACTGTAAGAGAAAGTGTGTAAAAAAAGGTGTAGCGTTGTCATACATGAAGATGAACTGAGGACGTATATAATCTCCAAAAAGTGCATGTAGAAGAGGAATCTCGGTACATTAATGGTTAACAATGACTTAATCTCCTTGGAAGATTTAAAAATCAGTTCTGTTAACAAGCATAATGCCTACTCTTCTGGTACTTTTCAATGTTTTGTGAAGGGTTACTGCATGTTCTCCGCTCTCTCCAAGAACGTATGTGCCCAGAATCATTAATTACAGTTCAAGTCTGTTCTCATACATAAGGAGTTGACGAACTCATGGCTTATATAACACACTTCTCGTGTTTCAATAGCCACAGAAAAAGCTGCCTCCGATGAACTGGAGTTAATTGGGCACACACATATCGAACTAATGAAGACAAAGAAATAGATTACTATCACACACCTTACTAACCACAGTGACCATCTTTCCCTCCTCACCGGTAGGACAATATATGTGTTAGCTATTGGTCATATAAAACTTAGGCAAGAAATTGACATTGCTTAAACTGATGCACACCAAGCAATAATTTTCTCAGAAATTTCGAGCTCACATAACCAACGTGCTTTGTATTTTTCCAACTATTTTCCGTTATGTCATACTGGATGCATACATATGCTCTTTGAAAACTCACTCTCTTGAGCCGATCTCTCTATTCATCTATTCTAAATCGATTGCAGGGAAAGGGTAGTGTCTTATTGGTCTATGACTTAGAAATAGAAATACAGCATCAGCAGATCTGAAGGTTGTTTAAGGTCAGTCCTTTCTGCTTGTCTTTAATTTTTGCACGCCAATATATACATACGAGGTGTGACACAAAAAAGAAAGAGACTGAGTCCAATAAACCATTACATGTGCAGAATCGGTTTCCTGTGACATTATTATTTTCAAAGTAGTTCCTTTCAGCTTTCACAGACTTCTGAATTTGATGCTGTTTTTGTTGGTAACAGTTCTGGGGGACGAGATTTTTGGAAAACCCTTCAGGAGATTCTCCGTTTTTGCCTGGATCTCTTCAACTGAGGCAAAATGGATTCCCTTTAAGCGAGATTTAATTACAGAAAATAAAAAAAAATGTTGCAGAAAGGTAAATCAGTTGAATAAGAAGAATTCTCCATCATAGTAATGCTTTTGCTGGTCAGAAACTGCTTAACAAATATGACCGTGTGAGCGGGTGTATTGTCTTGATGCAACAGTCATCCATCATTCCCCAATTCTAGCTTTTTTTCCTAATTGTTTGACGGATTCTTTTTAGTACGTCAATGTTGTGTTGATTAACGGTCTAACCACTGATGTGAGTGTAAACTCACTCATATCACGAATTTTGGCATTCTTTCGGTCTATAATTGCTTACTTTAGGGTCGCAGCACGTTCATCGTCTTCTTAACATTCCCTTCCCCTTGAAAACCATTTATGTTATTCAAACATATGCGCACGAAAGAAAGTTTCATTTCCATAAGCCTCGGTTAATATTTAAAATATTTTCGAGGCTGATTTATTTAGTTTCACAAGAAACTTGATTTTGATTCTCCCGACATTTTTTCAGAAGAATGAAGTTGCACGCTTTCATTCAATGATGCAGCTCTCTCAACTGGCGTGATCGATTAAGACGAAACTGGCCACCTAGAAATAGGAGGGTTGTGGGATGACGTCATCAAAACGTTTGCTGCCAACTCCACTCTTTTTTAAAACTACACAATTAGCCTCGTTTCTTGTGTCACACCTTGCACACAGATTAATCTTTATCCGCTTACATTTCTATATATACGTTGATCATAAAGATAAGTATTTATAATTTTATGATATAAGTTGAGTCGCGTAAATGCTTGATCAAAATTTATTATTAAAAGATTATTTTGTTGTAGCTTTTTATTTATTTATTTATTTTTTTTTTGTTTAATGAGTATGGGGAGAAATGTTAGAAAAATTTTCATAATAGAACCATTCAGGATAGAAGATACTGGTTACGACCAATATTAATCTCACCGTCTTTGAAAAAGATATATTTAAAATACATACGTTAAAATGTTTAAAAAACGATATTTTTTAACTGAAAAAATAACTATGTTATCTCATATATATATATATATATATATATATATATATATATATATATATATAATATATATATGTATATATATATATATATATATATATATATATATATATATATAACTGAAAAGCAAATTATTTTGAAACTAAAATCAGTGTTTGAGTATACAAAACATATGATTAAGATAAAAATTACGGAGAATTAGCTCTTTTGAAACATATTCTAAGAAAGTTGCTTTTATTTAAATTACCTCTTTTTCAAAAATTTTAAAGGGATTTTGTCTTATTTTTGTAACAATATTTGGTCTCGGATAATTAGTGTCTTAATATTGCAGCGCGCAAGTAACTAAAGGTGAGCAATCCGTTTTGGCGGCATTTCTTTAAGAATATTTTGTTCAAATTTAAGAAACCCAATTTTACGCTAAGGATAAATGTCAATCTAAACACATGTTTAAGCAAATATCATCTGTTAATACTTTGTTTAGAACCATTTTTGTATTTTTGTTATTCTAATCAGCATCGCCGTCAGTTATGGACATCGTCATTAGTGAGTAGAAATCTACTCTTTCCTCGTGGTGGTTAATGGCTCAATTAAAGTATCGTATGTTAAAGCACTTCTGAAAATTGTGCCAAGGTAAGTCATTAAAATTCTTATACTTTTCAAGAAACGAAGGCTTTCAATTTTGATATTTTATAGATAATATTAATGAATTCGATTTAAAGTTTGTTGTAAAGGATTTTTGCAAAAGCTCCAGGATGTGCACCTTTAATCTCCTTATTTTCAAGAAATAAGAAGGCAGATTAAAAAGTAAGTAGATTTATTTGATGGCATCATAACTCACAGTGTCACACTCTAATAGATTATTATAATTCAAATAAGTTACATTGCATATAAATTAGCCTATTTCATTTATACAAAAAGTCATTCACACTTTATGAAAATGATTTTGATAGTTAATTTTTATTAATTAATACCGTATTTTTTGTGACAATTTTCTCTCCGATTGTCTTGATTCATGGCAATAGCACTAGCTCGAATTGTTTCAAGAAAGTGAACTTTTTATTAGTATTGTCGGACAAATTTTAATCCGTTCCTCTTAAACCGTTTTCCAACGTCCGTTCAGTGTTCCTGGATGCCGTTTTCCTAAAACTAGTTTTAATAAACTGAAAGCACATAAGTCCATTGCAGAAAATCTGCGTGATTTTATACGTATTTAATCAAATAGAATACACTTTATACCTGTTTCTGATTCTTTCTTTGCTAAATAAGCGGCAGTTGACTTATACATGTAACTAGAGGCTTTGTCCATATGAAGCTCAACTTTATCAGTGTCCTTTCCATATGAAATTGGAATTTCTTTTTTAAATAGGAGCTAAAATATTCTGCTGATAGTAGAGTGAATTAATTTTGGCTTTACTTGGGACTTTTTTGAATTCTAATTTGCCATTGTTATAATATCCTGCAATTATCATGAATTTCTTCAGGAACTTTACTGTATACTGACGATGCTATTTTGTTAAGTCATTCCCGCCATTTCAACAATATAAAATTGATCTTCTTTTACTACACTTAAATATACACATACCGCATCGAGTGTTACAAATATTTCCATTTTTCAGCAGCTAGGATTTTTTTACATAATTTTCTGCAATTTACTTTTCTTTCAGCAATATATATTTTTTAAAAGATACGAACTTCAGATTTAAGCAACTGTTTTGACTTTAAATCCTTATCAATGATTTTAATTACAGTCCTGGAAGACATTCCTAGTTCCAATTCAATGAATCTTTCAGTAGGCAGATTTTCTCTAAGTACCAGAAACTTCACTTTCTTGATATCTGCCTGCGTTTCAACAGCCTTAGGCTGAAGTTTCTTGGTCGTGTTTTTATTTTTACTTTATGCTGACGTTTTTTCCTTTTCAAATTTATTATATTATAAATACCTCTGATTGAATTGCAATAACCGAGATTCTTACACCGCTTTTTAATTTGTTGATACGAATATTTTTCATTGGAAAGCGTAATTACGTAACTTTCGAGCCATGTATCATTTTCAGGAGCCATTTTTAAAATAAATCTTTTTTATTTTGCATTCCAATAAAAAGAAAATCTTAACAGATGATTATTCTGAAGACGCCAATGTTTTTTTTCTCAAAATGCAAACGAGAAAATGAATTACAAAATCGTTTCCATTAAGTGCGAATGAACTTCTGTATTACCTGTTTATTTCACAAATTGATTTTATTGTAATTTAAAAATATTCTAGTTAATCGATACTACACAAAATTTTTCTAGCTTACAATGGTTACTCAGTATTTTTATAACAGGGTTTGAAAAATATTTTCCATTATTCGCATTACAAGGAGCATTAATAAATTTGAAAAAAATATTCATTTAAACTGCGAAACAAGCATTTAATATTTCAGCAATTTATTTCGTTAATATCATTGTAGAATGACACGAATAAGATAAATTAAATTTTTATTTAGAGAAAAAATGATAGTAGAAAGAGGAGATCCCGAATAAGACTACTGAAGCTCTATGGAGTACATCTTTAAATCCCGTGGAAAAATTTCTTGTGTTGTCGAAAAGGAAAGAACTGCCTGAAGCACTGATAAAGTATACTAGGGGGCTTATTAAGAAGAGAATTTCCTGACCGAACAATACCTGTTATTTCCTTGAAAATCGAGAGATGATGGCCTACCAAAGATTGACAGAGCAGGATGATGACTACCAGATTCTCTTTGTTAAGCTTTATTTGAAATAAAAAATCTAGATTCTGACTCAAGATGTGGTTTTTCATCAAGGTAACTCGTTAAAACTGCTCTAAGCTATTGGTGACAGACCTTGTTATTTTAAACATCGATTAAGTGACCAGGATGATGGTCACTTATGATGATTATGACCAGCTCGACCCAGGACGACCTGGGATGACATCCAACTTTTTTGACTTCCCCATCCCCCTCAACGTAACTGCTTAGAGTCACGATATATTATCCTGCATAAATTCCCCTATACACTGGGCCTTCAGTGGAGGTCAAGATTGGAACTTACGACTTACCAGCCACATGAGTTCGTGGTCATGACCATTCGGCTACCGCAGTCACAAATTATGACTTCAGTGAAGAAGCAATTCGTTCTTCAATATAATCAGATGCAAAAACAGAAAACTAGTGGCTTATTTTTTAAAATGTATCATATGGGGAAACTGTACTAGATTGTTGATAGCGTAATCATCATCGAAAGAAAATATTTACTGCTTTTTGCGGCAAACTTTTTAAAACATTGTCAATCAAGTTTAACCCTGAAAATAAATTGTTTTAATAAAAAGACGAAATATTATTCCAAAATATGCCATTATATGAGTCTAGTTCACTGTATATTCGATCACTTATCTAAATAAAATAATTAGAAATTTGTCTTAGACATGGTACAGCTATAGACAAATTACACAACAAAAGTTTTGAAAGACAATAGAAAAACTGAACCAAATCTTACCAGGATACGTGATATCATTAGATTCTTTACAATACAAACTTTGTCGTTCCGTGGTCACCAGGAAGGAATTGGTTAGGAAAGTACAAGAGTTAAGTAGATAATTGTTCGAAACTTACTGACTCGGTTAAACATGGACCGATGTTATATGAGCTTGAGTTAAAATTAGAATGTTAAATATACTACCACTTACCTGCCATCGTCAATTTGAGAATTAATTAACAGAGATATAAGAAGATGAAGTAAGAAAAAATATGTTGGTAAATTAAATAAAGCTAAAAACTTTTGTATGATATTTGCCAGTTATCTGGATATTTCTGACAAAGATAAACCAGTCATATATTATTAAATATGTAACTATTGATAGAAGAAAATTGAACTTTGTAGAATTTTATTTTGGCTTTATAGAAGCTGAAAACTGCAGGGAAACTATAAGAATGATTTTATAAGAAAATTTAAAAATAACATTAATATACAAGACTGCAGAGGACAGGCTTACGATAATGCTGCGGTACTCGCAGATATCTACTCTGACATTCAAAATCGCATTAAAAAATAAATTCAAAAACAGAATTTGACGCACTGACAAATCATTCTATCATATGGTATTGTTACGAAAAAGGACTGCAGTATACCATTCTATCCAAATTAAAAATGGAACATTGCAATAAATTTAACATATATTTTATTCACCACGAACAATAGAGAATAATTAATAGTTCCTGTGGAGTGGTTTCCCTATGGAAATCCTGATATATATATATACAACAGAACTCTATTTTGCGAATTTCTGCATTTTGGTCAATTTTTCCTAAAACCAAACTAGATATATTTATCTCTCTCTCTCTCTATATATATATATACATATGTGTGTGTATGTGTGTGTGTGTGTGCGTGTGCGTGTGCGCGTGCGTGTGTGTGTGTGTAATGCAGCCTTTCACTAATAGTTGTGATATTTTATTTTCTGTCTCTGATAAAAGTGTGAAGAAGAGAACTGTGAAACTCGCAGAGAAAAAAGAGAAGTGGTGACCATTGTAAAAAAAACATTCTTCAAACATTTAAAGTTTTTTTTTGGAAAGAATTATGTGTTAAGAAATAAAATAATATTATAACGAGAAAAAATGGTGGAATGTTATTCATTTCAATTCAATCTTTGATTTATTTATTTATTTTTTTGCCATTTCATATTTCAGGAATATTTTTTTACAGAAATTATTAACGCGTAACAATAATTGTAAACATGGGAGTTAAATGCTTATCAATTTGATTTAAAGCACAGATTATTTACAAATTTATTTCATTAGAAAAATAACCTGGTAGTTCAAAACAAGTTTTCAGCTGTTAATAAAATTTATGAATGACCGGAGATATTTACTCAGAGACAAATTAAAAACTAGAGTGACGTGGGGCTATCTTTAGAAGAAGAAAAAAACAGAAATATTTTTGTAATTAGGTAGATTTCGCCAAGAAATATGAAAGTTTGTTTTGAGTAAATTCAACAGTATTTTAAACTTTTATTAATAAAAGTTATTATTTGATCTTATTCATGAAACATACACCTTCAAAAAAAATCAACCCAATTAAAATAAAAATATAAATTATGCCTTCTCCATCGGATCTATTACCACATAACCTTATCATTTCCTATCATTTTTGCAAAAAAATTTTGTACTGAAACTAGAGGAAAAGTATTTAAACTGTCAAGGGATCAAACAACTAACTTTGTTTTAGAAAATCTGATGCTGAAATCCCCACCAGACATGCAAGCATTGCGCGTAATCCTTCAGCTAATTATTGTGTCATGTATTTCATTTTCAACGAGTAGTCGAAGTTATGAATAATACAATGGATAATGAGACATAATTTGATGTTCCATGCCATTTGTAAAATTACCGCACGGTGTGTGTCTCAAATAGAAACTAGATGTTGGTAAGTCTTTTTCAGAAAATATGAGGTAGATGTCGTGTCTTTCATTTTAATTCCCGAGACTTGATGTACTTTTGATTTTGGATGCTGACTAGTTTAATTAATTAAACAAGTCTCATGATTTGCATAAATCATAACCATTAATTAAATTTTGATGGTAAATATTCTTTGATTTTTATGTTTTATAATAATTTAGCTAAGAATTCTTACCAATGAGTCTTAAAAAGGCTGAATATATTCATATATTATTGTATCACAAAAGTCTGTTGTGGCCATGATCAGGAACTCCCAGCCGGTGTTGTTTAGTCGTGGGCTCTAGTTCCAAAGCCATATAGAAGGGCTGATGCACATTAAATCTATCACAGATCAAATTCCTCCCTTTTATGTAATGTGGAAGTTAGGAGAATGGGGTGCAAGAGCTTAAGTCGCGGCTTCGTCACTTGAGCGCCATTCAGAATTACGAGGTTCATCGATAATAGTCCTCATGCTACTTTAGAATGTGAAGTTCATAAATATCACTATTTCATCATGAAAATCTTATTGTAATGACTGGATGAACCCTATAGGCCCTTTTTAATGGGTTTATTTCTTTAATCTAAAGTATTTGTGATGTAACATTTTAACATCTAGTACGTTGCTATAAATATTTCTTCTGGTTAAGTTAAATAAATTTTATCATAACATTAATCATCGTTAAAATGATTTTATAATCGTAAGAAATTGATTACAACTGAAATATATGCTAATCTATTTTTAAATATGATTAGTGGATGTTTCTTAAAAAAATATTCGTTAAATTAAAACTACAATTAATTTAATTTGTACAGTAAGTAATAGAATTACAATTTATTTATGTTACATAAGTAAAATGCTCTGATTTAAAACCTAAAATATCGTAAAATATTAAACTTACTTAAATTAAGATAATTAATAATAACATAGAATCTAATTACTAATGTATAAATTAATTTTGAAAAAAAACTGTTAAAACGAAAGTGAGAAGCAGTTTTTCTTTTTCTTTAATTACAAAAACTTATTTGAATTACTAATACTTAAAAAATACTTTTACACTGCAAAATTATAATATCAGTGCTAAAAAGATAAGTAAGGGTAAAAAAAGTATTAAAAATATGTATTTTACTAAAAAAAAGTCTTCAATTTTTTAAGAAAAACTATATTTCTGAATACTTAAGAAATAAGTAAAAATCTTGAAAGAAAATTTTGATGATATTTTTTAAAATTAAAATCACACACACACACGAGCACACATACACACACACGTAAGCACACACACGCACGCATACGCACACACAAAGCATATATATATATTTTTCCTTCATATAATTTTAAAAGAAAAATAAAGTCTCATCTCTGTGATACTTACCAAAAGCATATCACACTTCATTTCTCATGATGAAGCAGCTATCGTAGTTGTTAGAAGTGTTTTGCTCCATGCATATCTTGGTAACCACGGAACCAGAACTCTCAAGCTCTACTTCCGATTGCATTCTCGACAGGAAAGCTTGCTCATCTTTGAAATCCTCCGCTTCATCACCCGAGTACAGACCATTATCGATGCTGTCATCCTTAAAGTTGTCAAATGCCGTGGTAGCGGTTCTCGAAGCCCTCTTTTGATCCTCCTTCCTGTAGCCAGAGGCGGGTAAGGGAACTGAGTTGTCCAGCCTTCGACGATGACATAAAACTACTAATGCGACCATCACTCCAACAACGACTCCTAACGTGATTGGAATTGCGACCAGTAAAGAGCCAGGATAACCAGGGTGCACGGCAACACTGCGACTCCAACCTAATGGAAGGGCTCGAGGTCCTTTAACGAAAAGAGTAAGAATTAATGAATTTAATGCAATTGCCTTAAAGTATCATGCTACTGAATTATTCATTACTTAGATTGATATAAAACAAAAATGTATATAATTAGAAATAGCATCAAGGACTTATTCACGTTATGTTAAATAATAAGATCGGAACTCGAAGCCATTTATAAGATAGAAAAATGCTCAAGAATAATATTAAATTCTAACTTTATCATCGTATAGAGAGTAGCGTATTTTATGCTACTGCTCATATCTGTCTGATTCAATATTTTCTGTGTGTGTAAAATGTGTTTCTATTTTATCTCATAAAATGTAAATTTACTAAGGTATTTTACCTTACATTGTTAAGAGTAAAAACTGAATATTTATGAAATGTTTTTCACTTTGCAGATGCAGAATAATAAATGAACGTATATGTACTAAGAATCACGAATTTATACATATGAAAATAAATTCCTTTTCGTTCAGATGTGTGTGTATATATATATACGTGATAATTTGGCATGACTTAAGGTAGTAATATGACATTTTGTTGAGGGGAATCAATTAATTATTAGCAGAGTCGTTAAGGTATGAGTAGATTTTTTAAATCCACATTTATTTAATTCCTTAAAAAAACGAAAGAATTGCAACACACAAAGCAAGGCATTTGCATATGTGGTTTACATGACATTCACAAAAGTAGGTTTGTTTACTCCTGATATCTCGTCTATTTATTGTCATAGTCAACCGGAAGGTATTAAAATCGTATGATTTCCGGTAAAGGCTATTCATACTGGTTGACATACGTGGAAGAGGAAAGATTGCATATCCCGATTTAAAAACACTGAGATTTTAATTTTTGGCTATTTACTGTTAGGTGAGTAAATTAGAAATTAATTATCGAGCAAAGTCTTGGAGGGGCAAGACCGTTAGGAATTAAAATCACTCGAGAGAAAATTTAATTGAATTATTACATGAATATAATTATAATTCTGTAATTTGGATATTTCGGGTTTAATAGAAGATGGTACATAATTAAGCATAAGTTTTTCGGTCAATGGATCGTGAATAGGATTATTCATTTTCTTACGAGAATTTGAACTAGAATAATATATGAAACTGCTGCACAATAAATCATATCTAAAAGTCTTCCCAAGAATGAAAATTGAGGTGGTAAAATAAAAAATCAATCTACTAAAGTATCATCAACACCACTGGAACTGGATTCTAAATTTTTAGCTCAAAAAATAGTAATCTAGAGTGTTGCTGAACAGCAATGTATATCCCAATATATGGAACGTGATAAGTCATTTATCCCCGCATTTTATCCTTTGTTTATGAAAATCACTGATAAGTTGGATAAATTATATTTCCAATTACTCATTAAAATTCATGAAATTATTTGCTTGCTGAGAACAGATTTTTTTTACTTCGCGAAATTCTAATAACTGATAAAAAATTAGATAACTGTATCATTACATTCTTGTTAATTTGTAACTGATATTTACTTTGTGATAATTAGTTGCATGAAGTGCACATAATGTAGTATGAGTTATAAAATTCAACTTTTTCATTTATTTGCTTTATATTTAAAACATATGCCTCGACTTCCCCCCCCCTCCCCTATTAAGTTCATATAAACTCTTCTTAAATGAAGCTCTAAGAACTAAATATATCTTACTTGGTAAGACGGTGAGATATGCGCTCCGGAAACTATAACCCATCGAGTTGGCACCAAGACATATATATTTCCCACTATCAGCTTCAAATACTTCTGGTATGGTAAGCTTGTTCAAGAAGGATCCGTCAGATCGTTCAACGACTTCAGAGGACTGCAGGACTCGATAGTTTTCTCCTTGAACTTTGATGATGTCATGGTGCTGTTTCTGCAGTTTAGGTAATTCATAATCTTCAACCTTCTTCAACCACTGTTTGTTCAAAGAAAATAATTCCTTACAATTAATTAATTTGAAATCATTTACTGAATAATGTGTTCAACAGTCAACAACACTGCAACAAATTTCATTTAAAGAAATAAATTCATTATAAATGGTATATTAATAGTTATAATCATATTTTTTAGTTAAAATTAAGAACTGATTTTTGAAACCGTTGTATTTTTAAGTTAAATATATAGTTTTTTTTTTAAGAAAGCAACCATTCGCATAGTTTAAGTATAATCATTCCCAAGGTATTTAATGCGAACTGTACCGTACTAAATGCTCAAAGTTTCTGCTTTTAATTCGGAAATTCGTTTTAAGCATGATAAATGCATCTCATTTAATGTACTGTATATCTCCGTATGAGCATTTAATTACCGTATATGTATGAGCTGAGAATTTTTTGAAAGTTTCTTTTAGAGAAAGCAAGAGGCGATACGAATTATATTACGAATTATACTTTAGAGAAAGCAAGGCGATTCATATACGAATCAGCTAATTTCGGTAAAAAAGTAGTTTAGGTAAAACGATTTTTTTTAACATTTTTATTAGCCTTGCACAAGCGATTTTAATCTCTCTTTTAAGAGAGGGGGGAATAAAACTTTTGCTCTAAAAGAAAAAATAAGTCATAAACATTTTTGAAAGTCAGTGTCTAGATCAAAATTTTCGAATAGTTCGTATGTAAAATTTCCATTCACTCATTAGGATGTCTGACCACATATGGTCATCACGCAGCGAGTTTTTCATCCAAGGCATGAAACATAGGTCGACATTCACGCACCGTATATATACGCCGCATAATTTCTCTTCTCTTTCGTTTTCCAAAAGAAAAGAAAGTTTGACTTGCAGAGATTTTGAACAAGATAACAGTGAAGAGGGAAAAAAGTTATCAGTAAATAAAGTTACGCGAAAAAAAATCAGCGTTATTGGAGTTTTATTTTACAGCAATTTGATAAGAAAACAATCCACTTGTTACTTTCGCCCTGATTAGGCATATTTGAAAATTACAGGAATTGCTTTTTCAATTCAGCTTTCATATGAGTTTCGAATTTTATGTACGTTTCTGGGAAAAACCGCATTATCGGCTAATATATGCGTGTCAGTTTGCATACTAAAGATTGCGGTACTTATAATCACGTAATTATTATGCAAAGAGTGAATTCTCAAGAAAGGTCAGAATTAAAATTTTCAATAAAATAAAATCAATCATTATTTCTTTAAAAATGCATTTTCGTTTGAAAAACATTTTGTATTATATCTATCAATCTGTACTTTAATTATTGTTTTTATAGCCTGGAAGACTACAAAAACTATAATTAGGTTACAAAATTAAGGAAAGAAGGACATAATCATCCTTTTGAAGGAAAAAAAAGGGTGAAAATTTTCCATTCACTTTATTGAAGAAAAAAACAGCTATGAGAGAGAGAGACAGTTTATGTTTTTAGGCGGAAAACTTGACAAAGCATAAGAGACATACCCTTTGGGTTAAATAAGTGCTTTAATAAAAGAGCTGTATTTTGTTACTCTTTTGAACTAAAGTACAGATTTATCCAGGAAAGAACAAGGATATTTTAAGACAAGTTCAGGCATGGTTTTCTGCGTCGAGTAGTTTGAGTTACTAGGCATCTAGAGCTTTTTCTTGTACTCTACGCAAAAGCTAAATACTTTTTCATTCAAGTTTTTGTTATTCATATTAGATTTTATTGAAAACTTTTCATGGAGGTTCCTATCTGATTTGAACCCACGCATTGCATTGGCAGCTCAAAATTAAGAGATTCACACTCGCATATATATACACACACTGTAGTGTGTTAAGTTAGTTAAAACAACTACAATACTTTTTTATTTACTGAAAATAGATGTATTTAATATTTTAAAGAAATAGTTAAGATTTCCAAAAATACTTGTTATACCTTCTTTTTTATTGTAAGATTTTGAAAGCTGTACAATTTTTGTTTCAACAACTCTGATAAAAGTATAAAAAAAATTCAATATTTCACCATTCAAGAAATATTTCTATTTTACGAAACATACCTGAATATTAGGAGGAGCTTCACTGCGAACTCGGCATTGGAAAGTTGCGGATGACCCATACTTGACAGTAGTATTCAGAGGATGGAACACAGACAAGTCTGGTCGTGTAGAATCTAAATTGGAAAAAAAAATGAGTTTCTGTTTATTTAATTTTCTGAGTCAAGTTATTAAGCAAATTTTTAAGTTAATACTGTGCCTGAGCGACATGAGAACCTCAAAGATATAACCACTGTTCAAAACTGCGAGATGACATCTTTGCTCACTTTTCTAACATCCCCACGACAGGAAGATGTTAAAACCCTATCCCATCTAACATGTGGCAGCCCTCCTTACTCTATAAACGCATCTTTCGTGCAGAACTGTTTCGAACAGAGTTTTATTTAGTTTTTGCTGTCCATGGTGTCCTCGTGTTCATGACCCTTCACTTACCAACGCAGTTATAGTATATTTGTGATATTTTTTTTTCAAAATTAGATATTTAGATGGTTGCATCCATGTATAAATGTATTATATTCTTTTTAAACCGCTAATCACAAAATCACCAGTATTTACAGTAGATTATATTGGAGCCTAGAAAGGTTTTATTTTTGTTTGAGATCTGCTTTTGGTCGTATTGGCAAAAACTGTAGCATTACACTCGGTTCTCAATTTCAGTAAACAAAATATAAATTATTTATAATTATTTAAATTGTGAATTTTTATTATTGGTCAAAATGTTTCATTGGCTTGTTTTACAAATTGCTTATCTTAGTCAATACTTGTAATCAGATTTAATTATATTAAAGTTACCGTGGTTTTTATAAGAACATAATATTCAATGCTATATTTATTATTAGATTAAATTGATCATTATTTTTTTTCATTTTTCTCTTTAAAGATCACATGTTTGTAAAATTGTTGATATAGAATTTCACCCAGGAAGACTTTTGCAAACACAGATTCAAATTACTTAACTATTGATAAATAACATATACTATTTTATCGGACTCTTATTTTTAAACTGATGTATATCTATATTTGGTTTAAAGAAATCGAAATAAATTATGAACAGTTTTAAAATTATTTTTGTAATTATTTATTTTTAAAAATAATTAGTGTACATCGGAAAAGTGTTCTCAATTTTATATTTTCTTAATACTCTTTAATGTCTTTTATTCTTAAGAAGTTCAGGGAAAATTTTTAAAGAAGCTAAATAAATATCAATCACGTCTGGATGCAAAAATGTATTGCAAGTGATTGGAACTATTCTTGAAAAACAAATGTAAACACAGTGCTTTCAGGTACATCATTTTCCAATAAGTACATGCAAAATCGATGTACGCTCCGTACCAATTTAAAAGGACATGGCTGTTATTTGGAACTATTTTTGTTGAAATAGTTACCCGAATACCCAAGAAATCTGCACCAATTACTCGTAAGCTTATAGACGCAATGGTTTCACCTGGACTGAAAAAGGGAAGGAAAAAAACGGAAATTCAAGAATAATCATTATGTTGCGTGCTTCATAGGTTTTCGTCAGTATGGTAATTCCTTATTCCGTGAGTCGAAATTCGCGACATTAAAAACTACAACTAAGCACGACATTTCCTGTTCTGGGTTAAGTTGTTTCGCCTATAAGAATTAAACTTTGAAGCATGAAAGGAAATAAGAAATTTCCCTTAACACGCGTAGGGACAATAGCAATTATCTTCGAAAGTTTTGCCTTTCTCGTTCATTTTTCTCATTTAAAAGGTAAAAAACTCGCTATCTTCTCAAAGAAATCTCAATCAACAAATTGTCATATAAAATGCGATGAATTTTAAACGTTTACTAAGCTTAAATTGCTTTTAACTTTTTAAGAATTACCTGATTTTACAATTTCATATTATTTCGATTTCAGTGATAAAATTGGATTTTTGACCAAAATTTCAAAACTTCGTAGTAATTTAATTAAGCTGATTTAATGTACCTTTGTTATTTTCTTTTTACTTTGCAACAATTCTAAAGCTAATTACAAGGATTTCCTATT
This sequence comes from Trichonephila clavata, assembly GCA_019973975.1. Lineage (NCBI taxonomy): Eukaryota > Metazoa > Arthropoda > Arachnida > Araneae > Nephilidae > Trichonephila > Trichonephila clavata. The sequence goes on along the minus strand of BMAO01016238.1, from coordinate 103,067 downwards.
CGATAAGGCTTTGTACTATGTAATGGTAAGTGTGGATTTTAAATGTATTTTTAGAGATAATGTGTCTTTGCCAAAGCCTTTAGTTTTAGAAACGTTTAACTCACTCTTGCTTAGCCTTACAGAGGCATACAGACGCAGTATAATGGTTTTAAAAATGTTTTTTTCAGACTAAAATATGTTTTTTATAGAATGTGCTTTGTTAGAAGATTTAATCAATTTTAAAATTAATAAAAGTATATAATTTTAAAATAAAAGTACAAAGTTATCATCTTCAGCTTAAACTTCTTTTCAAATTCTTGGATTGAATTATAGATTCCTAACAATGGTCTAACCCAGGGGTCGCCAAAGTGGTCTATATAGACCCCTAGGGGTCTATTTAACAACAGTATGGGGTCTATCTGACCCAAGGGGTCGAATGGGGGTCTATTGGGACTCGAAGGAAAAAACAGTTCTTAATACGCAAATCACACATATCTAACTGCGTACGTAAAAATTTAAAATATTTTTATAATTGACTTAATATTATATTCTTTATAGAAAATAAAATAATAAATAAGAAAACAATTAAAAACTTATTAAAAATTTGACAATACATAAATTTTGGACTAATATAAATATAAAGCAAAAATATGTGAAACTTTACGAAATGGCTCAGCCATTTATGCTGGCGTTTCCAAGTTCGTATATGGTTGAAGCCGGTTTCAGTCACGTTAATTCAATTTTAACTAAAAACAGAAATAAATTAAATGTGGAGCTTCGAGGGGATTTACGGTTAAAATTGACTAATTTCGAACCCAATATAGCGAACCTTGCCAAGAAACACCAGGCACACTCATCTCATTAAGAATTAAAAAATCTGTAGCTACTTTACTTACTGTTTCTGATTTATTAAAAATTTAGACTAATATATAGTTTTATTTTAATTACCTGAAAATTACAATTGTGGGGGTCTATGGAGATTTCGAAAAATTATATAGGGGGCGATAATCAAAAAAGTTTGGCGACCCCTGGTCTAACCCATAAATATAAAAATTAACCATTATCTTAGGATGTATACTTTTAATCAAAGACATTGTAAATATTTTTAAAATGTTAATCACTTGTATAAGAATTTACAGAAGACTGATTACAAACATGTGTGTGAACACACCTTAATTAAATAAACCAATACAAGTGGTATTAGTTACGCTGTTTAGTACAGTGAATGGAATGACTATAAAGTATTTTGTGTCATTCCTCATATCTTCTTCAAAAGAAAAATATTTAAAAACTTTATTTCCTCTTTTTATAACAGATTCGCGAGGATTTCTTCTCCAAAACAAGTAACTGTTAAGGTATTACGATTTTAATCAACAAAAACAAATATTAGGAACAATGTTTATTAAAAAATCTAAATTTTATATTTTATGTAATTGATTTCCCTCTTTTGTTTTTCACTATACATGGTAACTATATATATATAGCCTATTTAAATACCTACTATCCCTTCCCTTTTACCATGGAAATTCCCTTTCTTTCTCGGGTACCTACAAAATAAATTAAATTACTAATATCTAGCATAATTAAATGAAGAAGACAGTTAGAGTTGCTAGTAATAATTTTATTATCAGTCAGCAAATACCATCATTTTCGAAAGGTTTGAAGTGACAGCAAGAGAACTTATATATATAGCTTTCTGTCTTCCATTAATGGTTTCACTAATCGTGAGCAGCTTGTTTCTAAAATCTGTACAATATTCTATTATAATTGTGAAAATTACTAAGAGTAAGTAGACTTATTATTCTGTCATTTAAGTCTCTTAGCCTAATGGCATCTTTGGAAGACTGTAGTACATTAATCCAATATTGCGGCATAATTAAATCTTCTAAGCTGTCTATGTGCCCCTGTTCTGCGGGTTCCATATTCTCTACTCACTAATTAAGCATATTTTTGTTTAAAGGCTTTCCTAGTAGCAGACGATTTAGTATTTTAGTTTCAGACAGAATACTTTAGAAATTGTAGATGCCTGGTAGCCAGACTAATTGATTTCTGATATAAGAAGCATTTTTAAGAAATTATCATTTCAGATGGAAAAAAAAAATTCTAAGAGATGTCCATTCTATATTCTATCGCTATACATTTCTCGAACTTTTAACAAGACACATGTTTTCCTGACATAATCTCTTGGGAAATAATTGGATCCCTTTATTCTTGCAAGCAAAATGATTACGTTTAAAGAAATATATATATATATATACATTTTAAATATATATATGTATACATGCATATATATGTACCGGGTCTCCATAAATAACCTTGAATTTTGCGAGCAGTTTATAACAAAAACTATTCAGCTTAATTGCATGAAAATGAGTAATGACAGAATGAAGTATTGGAAATTTTATCAAGGAGAAAAAACAATGAGTTTCAAGAACCGCCCCTGGGTGGCGTATCATAGCTTTATTGAGAACGTATAAATAATTTTCAAAAGTTTACAAAACATGCTCGATATGCTGTCCACCATTGTCTGCTACCATCCTGAAGCGTAAAATCGCATACTCGATTGTTGAAAGCAGAATGAACTGGGGAATGTTACGCACATGATTCTATGGTTTCTTTAAGGTCGGATAGAAATGTGATGGGATTACGGTAGCTTATGGCCTGAGGTATCCCTACAGCCAAAAGGTAGAAGGATTCGAGTCCGGTATCTAGGAAGTCCGGCTGTGGGCAAATGCAGGCTGATGATTCTGTCCTTACCGAAATGGTGGCGGAGCACTTGTTTCACACAACGGGCGATGTGTGGAGGAGCACTATCCGGCATAATCACTGTGGTTGTATCACATCGTCTTGCCTGCCGCTTCCAAATAGTAGCAGACAATAATGGTATCAAGCCTGTTTGTAAGTTTTTGTATAATTATATGTTCTCAATAAAGCTATGATACGCGCCACCTAGGGGTGGTTTTTTTTCCCGTTCGATAATATTCCCATCATTTCATTCAGCCATTACGCAATTTTCATGCAATTCCGCTGTATAATTTTTGCTATAGATTGCTCGCAAATTACAAGTTTAATTATAGGCACCCGGTATATATATATTTTTAAAAATATTTTTATATATATAAATATGGGAGATATATTCTATGATATCTCCCATTTCTAGGAAATTAATATAATAATGTGGTGTGATATTAATTAAAAGTACTATATAAATTTATATATATTTAATGTTTTCTACATTGGTAAGTAGTAAATAGATTTAGTTTTTTTCCTTGGTAATTTTATTAGATATTAGAGCATCGATGTGGTTTAGTAGATTAAGTAATAATTTACTACTGTTAGAATTATTATCTTTCGTATTAACAATGGTTTCTTGTTACTCTTAATCCTTTTCATTGTTCTGCCCATTAGTATAGATAAATTACTGGTGAAAGTTGACAGGCCTGAAAGAACGCTTAAACCTGCCTTCTTAGTTCTTAAGGCCAAGAGTTTGTTATTGTACTACTGTGGTTATCTTATTTTTAACCCATGCTGTCTTGTTGTACTTCTGTTTTTGATTTGATTCTTTAAATTTATAGCGATTTAGTATGTATTATTTTTGATTATATGAAAATATATGTTAAAAACTTATGTAGGAAAAAAAATTCAAATCTTATTCGTTTATTTTTGTTCCTTCTATGTTAGTGTGAATGGTTTATTGAATGATTCATTCTGCATTTTAAGATATGAAATTCAAAATAATAACTCGTTTGATTCCTCAAAAACTAACTTGAAAAACTTATTTTTTTCGAACAACTGATATAAATATTAGTACAATCCAATTCCTTTATTTAATTACATTTAAAATGTATTTAAAAAGCATAGATGATGATATTATATTGGTAATTTACGCCGCATTTAAATAATTTAAGATTACCATTTAATATTTTTGTTATACATATAACAAAAAAATTCTGAAATTTATAATGCTTAAACTGTATATTTGTGATCAACAATGATGTATTATGCTAGTATCTAAAAATACTGTGGATGGTTTTCCTAAAATATGTTCTTTTGAACTGTTAGAAAAAATAACAATCATCTTAGCACACAAGATAAGAAATCATTCATTAGTAATGTGTTCCATTTTTTATGGCATTTAATGTAAGTATCCTAACATTTGTTTACATAGATATCTGATAGGAAGTCTGTTTTCTTTCTCAGTTACGACATAACATGAGATATTACTATTCTTATTTTTATCATTATTGATTTCGAGATGCATTGAGTTGTAGGATGCAAGGAAATCGAAAGTGTTGAAGAAATATAATCTTTGATTTAAAATGAGAAGCTGTTTGACTTAATGAAGTAAGTTAAATAAAAGTTTATTAAAACTAGTTAGCGTTAATATGATTTTAACCAATTATGTGAGATTTCTTTGATTTAAAACTTTGCTGTTATATAAAAAATGTTGACTTGAATCTCTATGGTGAAATAAGTTAGTGTTTTACACGATTCAAATTGAAGTATGGGGAAACATTTGAAATAAGGTGGAGGTTTTTTCAAGAGATAATTAATTTTTTAGCCTTTTTATGCACTTCCCATCACATTTATTTCGTAACTCGGGAAAGCAACTTCACTACCATTTGCTTAAAGTGTTAAATAAACTTAACTGAGAGTTTTTTTCTTAAGTTTTTATGAAATTTTAAATGAAGGGTCAGCAACCTATGACACGCGTGTCTCATGTAGCACGTGATATAATTCTCAATGACACTCTGCCCTACTCCACAAATGTGTCAATTTTTGAGTGGATGGAAGTTGATAAATTTCGGAATTAAGAAAAAATCTGAAAAATTTAACGCTAAAAATAAATTTACAGATATTTTGTAAATTATTGAATGCCATTGATGGGGAGATTTAATTGCTTGAAGGAAGAAAATTGCTGGTGCTTTGCTTTCCGCTGTTGGTTGTTCATTTCTAAATAAAAAGTTTTCCCTCATATGAAAAATATTTTGAGTTGGCAAATAAATTGTTTAACAACTAAATGCTGGAAATCGTGTCAAATTGAAAGTGACGAATTTATACCCCTAATATTCAATATGAAAGTAGAGGTGCAAGCACACAGAATAGGTTTTCATTAAAATTTTATTCTACCATAATGAACAAAAATACTTATATTTTTCGTTGTTTATTTCTTATTTTAATAAATATGTTTTAAAATATAAAATATAAATAAACTTAATTTTTTTAGTTCTTATAGAAGAAATAGTTATCTTCTCTATGCTGTTTATTTTTTATAATAAAACTGTAAATCTCTCTCTGTGTGTTCTTAACCTATATTCTGTAATTCTACATGCATTATCGCGAGAAACGAATTGTTTCAAATATGTCCTACTGTATGGCACGCCTAATCAATATTGGTAAATTGGTTTGGCACGCCTAATCATATTGGTAAATCGGTTTGGTACGCCTAATCATATTAGTAAATCGGTTTGGCACGCCTAATCATATTGGTAAATCGGTTTGGTACGCCACAGATAGAGGGTTGCCGACCCTTGCTTTAAATATTTTAGAAATATTTCATACGAACTTTTTTCCCAATTTAAATTTGTTTCTATGTTTATGGTCTGAATTTGGTTTAAATTAACATCATGTAAATGAAAGTATTAATTTATTTTTACAAAATGTTATCAAGTATTTAAATGCATTTAATTCATCATAACTTTAAGAAAATACTTCCTAAAATAACTGTGTCAATGTCAATTTCATATACTTTCTTAAATGTTCTTCCTCCCAAATATACCTATATTTTTTGGATAGTAGATTCTTATATTACAGTTATAATCAAATAATGATTATATTTATGCAATTCACGAAGCAACAAAATCAGAAAAATAATAAAAACAAAATTAAGATTCATCTAGAATTTACGAAGACAAATAAATCAGTCATCAAATTTCTGAATACCTGATATTTCAGTTAAAAATCCGAATGTTAATGTTTTCTGCCTTTGCGATGAAAAATCTTTACTAATGCCTAAACCGAAGCTTTTACTGTAGAAAGAATAGTTAAAGTAAAAAAAAGGAAGATTATACTAATTTTATCATCTACAGGAGCAGAACTAATCGAACCAATAGAGGAATCTCAGGAGAAAGGGGAAAAGTAAAACCGTTAAAACCAATAGAATGAAAAAAGCGGGAAAAGAGCTGAAGCTAAAAAAGCAGATAATGAAGAAGACATGAAAAAATATTTCAGGAGAGAACTAAAAAGGGAACATATAGTGAGTTATAATCTAATAAGTGTCATTTTACATCAAATGAAGATTGGTGTTTAACATATTGAACGTTAATAAATTAATTTGTGTAACCAGACTTCTACACCAAAAATGTAATTACAGTCGGACTCCAATTAACCGAGCCCCCATATAACGAATTTCACGATTTGATGAATTTCTTTCTTTCCCCGATTAAAATGAAGACATGAAACCCTCATTTAACGAAGGATAAACCACAAATCATCGAATTTTTTCAACAGCAGGAGAAATTTTTTTTATAAGTTTATATTAGGAAAAAATGATTTTTTTTTTCATAAAACAATTTTTTAACCGCAACAGAAAAAGACGTTTACATTAGATGACCACTGCCCAGCTGTGCTACTAAAAATAAGGAAATTGTTGATTTGTCGGAGCCAATAAAATGCCAATATTGATAATGAAGCTCTTATCAAAACTTTTACATTTTCTAATACTTTACATTGTATGGAAACTGAGTAAACATATCTCATGTAAACTGATGTAAATGACACATTATTTACTTCTCTGCATAAAATCGAAAATAACTCTTTCAAGGTAGGAATGAAAAAGATTTTCGAACATCTATTAGTCAGTATTTAAAAATTTCTAATTAACTGGTGTGTGATAATCACTAATAGTATTTTTAGCTGTCGAATTAAAAATGTGCATTTTCTAACTATGGATGATTTTTGTGTAGATGCTTATTATCCAGAATTTTCTTCCAAAAGATTTCTTTTATGTTTTACACGCCAGCTAATATGTATTTTACTTTTTACCTTCATGGTGAAGGTGAATATTTTTCTAACTCAAATCTCATTCCTCTTTCAATTCTGGCAATTTGTAAAATAGAAGCAATTGTACTGCTTTTGGAGTTAAAATTTTTGTTCTAGATCAACTATAGTATTTAAAAAAAAACTCATGCCAAGATTAAATGCCCTTGACATGCCCACTTTAAAAAAAAACTAATACTCTCTCTTTCAGCTAGAAAATTAACCGTTTTTTAACTGTGCCATGAATTGGAGCATTTCTGATTATAATAATGGTCTATCTTACTTTAATAAATATAATAATGTCTGAATAATGTTATGCGGTCACGAATACCTAAACTGATTTCGCTTAGAATTGATTGGAAATAGGTATATAGCTATGTTTTTTGTTTGCTATTGCTATGTTTAATAAAGAAAATAAGTCGAACTGAGATAGCTTCATTTAAATTTGGTTATAAAACCTTGATTTTTAGGGCTCACGAAAGTCAGAATCAGGGAATCTGAATGTATTAAGGAAAAGAAAAAAGGGAGCTAGGGTTAAACAAAGACAAAAAGTACAATAAATTTAGTGACATACTTATCATTGGAGGCTTTTCCTTCTTGGTGACCAGCAGGTCAAAGGTAGCGTTGACACTTCCCAATTTATTTGCAATGAAACAGGTGTAGTTTCCTGAATCAGTAACCTTCAGATCATTCAAAGTAATCGACCATTTCATGTATTCTGTGGTTGAGTCTAGCTCCGAAGTATCAATATGAATTCCATTCTTGAGCCAAGTGATGCCGGGTGCAGGATGACCTCTAACCGGGCATTGAAACAACACCGATGACCCTTCCGTGCGCTGAATAGTGGCATTCGGCTCAGTGAAGTTGTAGAAATAAGGAGCAGATTCTGAAACTGAAAAAAAAATACAAAAGTACAATAGGATTAAAAAAAAGCATTTGTAATTCCCAGAATCACCATTAATTGAATTAAAAAATATTTTAATATTTTTCTTTTAATGTTTTAGTGACAAAACTTAACAAAATTTAGGCTGTATATTTAAGTTAACTATTGTACTATCATAGTTCTATTTAGTTATAGCTTTTGAAAGTATTTTATACGTTACGAACTTTATATTAGTTATCTCAATTTAAATCTTTACAGATTTTTATCCATTAATATATTTTGGATTTTTTTGGAATATCATTTGGTGAAGTAATTCATATTTTTCGGCCAGTACTATTAAAAAAAAGAGAGGATATTAGCAACTTGAAGCCCTTTGAACCTGTTGCTTAATACTAAGCCTTAAAAAGCTAATTAAGTATTAGGCTCAATAATGAATTTTAATTTCCTTTATAGCTACTGAATTTCTCCTTTATATGACATAACAAATGCTCTTAAATTGCTTATTCTATTTATTTGAATTTTTCTAAAAGTTAAATTATTAGAATTTATTATATTTGATGATACCACAACCACACACTCACACACGTGTGTATGAGGGGGTAATGCTTTTAGTTTAAGCTCAGAGATTTGAATTACAAAGCAATAAAAAAATAACAAAAGCCCCAAAATGAAATTTTTAAGCAAATGTGAATATTATTTATTATATCTTTTGACATTTAAATTCTTAGCTAGCGTCTTAATGGAATGAAAATACTTTCATCATTTATCACAACAAAATGCCACAGAATATAATGCATCCTTTGCATCATTGGGAGCATTTTTCTTAATTTATTTCTCAAGTTTTCGCACTTTACTCTCTTTAAAATTGCTTGTACTCTGTTATGTTTGTGATTTGACGCCATAACTTATAATTTGTTATTCCTTTAATAACGGAAGAGTGTCATTTACCCGCAAAACACATCGTTTTCACTATATTTTACTTGGTTTAAAGTTGGAATTTTTGATTTTTTATGGGATTATTTTTTTAAGAAAATGGAAATACCAATGCATATGTATTTAGTTTGTATAAAATGGAAATAAATCCTAAAAGTAAAAGAAAAATATGATACAAATACTTCTGGGATGCATTTCTTAAAATTTTTTATGGAAGACTAAAATATATTATCTTTAAAGTGGAACTATACTAATGTTACATTAGGAAACTAAGCCTTCACGCATGGCTTAATGATATGCAAGTGAGTCAATAAAAGAAAAAAAATTTTTACATTTTTTGGGGAAAATTCGTCTTACAGTTTGTGTACAATGGGTTACTATGATATTAGAATGATTAAGTACATCTATAGACTTCCGCACATTTATTATTACTTGCTCAACACAAACTAAATGGTTGATTTTAAGCAAGTATTTCTTAAAGGTTTTTACCAAGGTATTATATAGATAAGCCCACTTTTTTCAAATGATTTATAATTTTATTCTTATTTAAGGATTTTAATCAAGAATACCGTGAATAAGTTTCCTTTGAGCATTGACAATAATACCAATTTCATTCCATCTGTGATAAGAATTTTAAAAGTTAAGATTGTCCCTGTTTGATGATTTTACACTGTCTTATATTATAATTATCTTCAGAAATTTTTCTGGCAAGTCGAATAAAAGATGACAGAAATGTACGTAATTTTACATGAATGATTAAATAGAGTAACTAGCAATAATATTTTTTGATAGTGTCTAGAATCTCTGTAGACAAAGTTCAATGACTTTCTAAACCACTTTATTAGTAACAATTATATCATATTTCGATCAAATTTTTTAAAATTTTGTTTAAAATCGGATTTTTCAAAGTAAGTTGGTTTTTCAAACCTTAAAAAAAAAATGCATTATTTTTTTACAGAAGGGAGTAATTTTCACGTTGTCTCTGTTTAAGGTATCCGACTATGTTCGGAAAAATGATTTTGTAAAAGTGTACAAACGAATATTTTTTTTTAATATTTAATGTCACTTAGATTAGAATGCACGTATAAAATTGTTTTGAGAATATTATTACAATAAAAAATACTTAAATGCAATATTTTGGCAAAAAATGAACTTAGAATCACCTTTTTTCAAAACATTCTCCTTTTATAAAAAAATGCTTCTATAATAATAATATTTTGCTTATAAATAGCTAAGACTTTCCCAGTGGGCCTGAACTACTACTTTTGAAATATATAATTATCAGTATTTTTCTGTTAAAAATTCTGCACTCTGATGTATTAAAATATGGATAAAAATCCACTTCTAAATTACATATTTCAAAAATTCTTGCTCAGGCTCTGTACAGAGGTTTGGTTATATATAGGCAAAATATTATTATTACAGAGAATTTAACATAAAAGAAAATTCTTTGAAAAATGAATAATCCTGTGTTAATTTTTTGCCAAGATGTAGCTTTTAAATCATTTTTAATTGTAATAATATTCTTAAAACAGTTTCATATCTGTATTCTAATCTAAGAGTGACCCTAAATATTAAAAATACATTCGTTGTACGCATTTGAAAATCACGGTTCGGAAAATAGTCGGATACCTTAATGTGCCGGACTATGTTCGAAACCCTGATTTTGAAAAAGCGTAAAAATTGATAATTGTTCGTTTAGAATTTAGTGTCACTTGAAATAGAATTTACACATTAAATTGTTTTAAGAACATTATTATTAGAAAATTTTTTTAAATGAAACTTTTAGCAAATAATGAAGAAAGAATGATTTATTTTTCAAACACATTCTCCTTTTATTAAAAAATGCCTCTCTGATAATATTTTGTCTATGTATATAGCTAGGACTTCTATACTGGGACTAAATTAGAAGTTTTGAAAAATTCACATTGTAGTCAGAGTTATGATAAATATTGAAATAATAGTTGGTATTTTTGTTAACATTTCTCTACTCTGATATAGTAAAATATGAATTAATTCTCTTCTAAATTATATATTTCCAAAATTTTTAGTTCAACTCCTGTATAGAGATGCTAGCTATATACACGCAAAATGTTATTTTTATAGAAGCATTTTTCCTTAAAGGAGAACGTTTTGAAAATTTGTCCTTTTTTTCATCATTTTTGATCAAAAGAATTTCCTTTAAATATTTTTTTTTGTAATAATATGATAAAAATAAATATATATATATGTATATTCTAATCAACTAACTCCAAATGTCAAACAATTATTCATTTTTTTTTTGCTTTTTCAAAATCACAGTTTCAAACTAGTGTCACAGTCACTTTAAAACTATATAATTAGAATTAATGTAAAATAGCACTTATATATTTCTGTATTCATTGTAAGAAAAGTATAATTAGTTATTTGTTTAGTTATATAACGTTTTTAACTTTAAAAATACACTGCCATTACCATATTTTTATGGTTTTAAAATAAATTATTTTCTAATTTACAGGATTTAAATGAAAATCCATTCATAAAATTGTTAAATGAATTAGAGCTTAATTTCAATTAGCTGTATGACAATGACATACACAATAATTTGCTTTCTAAGAAATAATTCCTCAATACACATCGAATAATTTATTAGCTCGCGTGCAGTGAAGTGTATGAGAAATATCCATTTAGAAAATACACAAAGCGGCTTAAATGTTATTGATAAATTTGAATTTTCGCAGAAAAGGAGAATATTGTACTGTCGACACAGCACTTTCTCGGTGAACACTTTGATGTTAAATAAGTACGAAAAATTCCTTTGATCTTCCTGATCTGTTTACTCCAACATATTTAAATGCCAGGTTTCGTTATTAGAGTCGAAAAATCAAGTTAGGGAAATACAAATTCCTTCCATCTTTGAAAGTTTGAGTGTTTGAGTTCAGAAAGGAATAAAATAGCCTGATGGGCTCGATCGAAATATCTGTTCACTTTATGTAGCGAGATCTGGCATATTTCTCAAGACATAAATTATGTTTTCCGTTGTGAAGAGTTTGCTTTAATGAATTGTACTGCGGAAAATATTAAGAATCAATATAATTCTCAGTAATGCTTTTGAAAGTAGGTATTCTTCGTGGAAAAAAGTGTACTTTTGAGAAATGTTTTCAAATGGAATTTCCTGGGAATTAGCTCAATTCCTTAATTAGTTTCACTGCAGTTAATTTCCTCTCTATTCAATTCACATCCAGAATTAAGATGGTTGAACGATTAATTAAAATTAGAAGTTCACATATTTGAATTATTTTAACCCTTAAATGCATAATTTTTCGTTTTGAGTTTTAAAAAATCATTTTTATAGGAATGCAGTCATAGATTACGTAAGAAAAGTAATGAATCCGGGTAGTAATATTGAGTACTTATTTCGAAAAAATTGTACGGTGGGGTTTGGCCACATACAGTATTTCACAGAAATTTGGCATATATTTAATAACATTTTCAAATGCAACATCAAATATTGATCATCAAACATTAATAGATTACCTCACAATAGATGAGAAATATTTTTTTAGCTAAATGAATCACTCCATTACGGGAAATTCAAAAATAAAAAATATCTTTCCAAGTAACAGATTGTGAACTTTATTACATCCAGCTCATTCAAAAGTAAATATATATATTCATTCACCCAAGGTAGTCTATGATTATCAATGGGCATTCGGGAATGCACACACTGAGATTTTTGAATAAAATTAAGGGGAACAGAGGAATGTAGACAATTAGCAACTATATAAATGTAAGGGTTAAGATTATATATATGAATAATTTTTGTTTCTCAATAATTAGAAATAGATAGCTAGTTTTATACACAATCTCTTGAAAATATATATTCATTATATTTTTTAAAAAATTTAGTTTCTTCAGATCCAATGTTCCCAAATTTTACAAAATGTGCATAATTTAATCTGTATCTTCGTATATTATCCAACAAATATGTATCATCTTGATGGAATTAATGGTTTTCACCTTTACATATAATCGATGATTTTCAACTTTTAAATTACTCTTACAAACATTTTTAAAGTCAATAAATGACAACAGATCTCCTTTCATGCTGCAATATAACGATGTGAAATACTTTTAAAAAAAACTTGTGCAACATATAATTAAAATGCTTTGGGGATCTCTTGAATATCTTTTATGAATTATAGCGAATTTTTAACATATGAAATGACTAAATTATGTTCGTAAATCCAGCTTCTCTTTACTCAAACCAAATGAAATTGCATATATTTTCTTTTATGGGTTTATTTAAAACTTCACATTGAAGAATATTGTTAGTATTTAAATTGCAATAAAATAATATTAAAATAATTTTCGTTTATTCAAAAATGATATAATTGGCTAAAAACAGAACTGTCATTAAAATTACAAGGTAAGCCATTTTATTTCTAGTAAAGAGCAAATGTGTTTTTATTTGAACCTTATTGTCAATTTTACCTTAAATGATATTTTTATTTTCAAAATTCTCAGAACTTAGTTTTTTTAAAAATTCAGAATACATCAAATGTTTTCGGGAAGCACGCATTATTTACATAAAAAATATTTATTGTTTAAACTTATTTTTGATATGAGGTGAACAATACTTATTATTCCTAATATTTTATTCTTTTTTGTTCCTTGCTTTTTAAAAAAAGAGCTAAATTAACATCATTCTAAGTGTATTTGATGCTTTTTGAAATGCTTTTTTAAGGGTCCCTTTATCATATATAAGCTCTAAAATTAAATTTTTTACTTTTATGACTCAAAAAAATTGAACAAAACTAAATTAACTTTTCTATATAAAACGATAACTGTAAGCTATAATAAAATGAAACTTACCTAGCACAATTAATGTCACATTCACTTCATCGACTTCATCTTTGTCAGTAGTCTTGCAGATATATACACCGCTATCTTCCTCCCTTGTGTCTTTGAGTATGAGATGACCTTCATCCGAAGTTTTAATTCTTCCATCATTTCTCGTTACTACAGGCAGATTATCTTTGCTCCAGTTGTACGTTACATCCGATGCTGGTTCCCGAGATTCACAGGGTAATATCGCAACACTATTTGCGACAACCACGAGTCTCAAGTCGCTGCTCTTATTAGACGAATCTGCGAATGATATAAAAAGCACATTGTAAAAAGTAAGTTTTTGAAGTATGTAAATAAATAAATGTTGGGTTGGTAAGAATGTAGTTTCACATTTTTAGTGTAAACTTCTTCCATATAAAAAAAGCTTTAATAAGTCAAATATATTTCATTCTGTTTGATTACCTATTACCATTTTACTGTCAATTTCATGATTCCGAGCTCATAGATTTTCTGGGCCATTTTAGCAAAAACTCAACCAAGTGCAATTTGTGTTCAACATCAGTACATAAATTTTTACCACGTAAGGGGACGTGGTACGATTTACACAAAAATTTTTAATTTAAAGATTTTCAAAACTTTTTTGTTACCTCCTATGTGTGTATACTATGTAAAATAGATTTTGTGCTCAAAATTTCATAAAAAGGTAACTATTTAATTTTTTTAAGGAAAAAACTTAAGATTTGTGAAGTGATTTTAAAATGCTACTCCTCCTATAAAATTTTACGTACACGCATGAAATTTGATTTACAAATAGATAAAACTATATGTAACAAAAACAGGTATAAGTTTTGCAAAAACATGATTGGTATTTGTACAATCCTTCTTTTTATGAAAGTTTATTGAAAATTCCTTAAAAAATTTAGAATTTTTGAGTTCAATTATTTAAAAAAAAAGTTTTGCTTTGATTCAAAAATGCATAACAACTTTTGTTACATGTACTATTAGCAATAAATAAAAAAAAATTCAAAGCATTAGGTACAATAGAAGAAAAGTTTTAGCATTTTAAATGAAGACAAACTAGTTATTTTATCTCTCCGAGGTAAGTAGGCTTAAAATTTTGATTTGCCTTGGGAATGTGAATTAAAAACGAACGTAAAAGCTATCATAATTCTGCGTTTTTTAAATTTAGAGCTTTCAAATTTTTTAATTTTTATAGAAAAGTATATAAAGAATAATTTAAGCTATAGAAATTCGATTTGATTTTTTGACCGATTTTTATCAATTGAATCGTATTTTGTCCCCTTAAAAAGTTTTATAAACTTCAATTACATCGATGGTGTAAAGTCGTTAATAAAAAATGGATCGTCTGCAGTAACAGTTATCGAACAAGATCATGGTCCAAACTTGATGTATTTTTAACATAATCTTTTTTAGCAAGAGACATAGACGTACGTCAAGAAACATGATGTCACATCCTTCCAAATAGCCACAATCTTCCACAACCTAATAATCATTTATTTTGAATTTTGAAAAAAGCTTTTTTTAAATGGTAAAAATTAATAACGATGACCACAAATCACACTTGTACGAGCTATTTCCTGATAAGAATAAGAACGTATTCAGAACGTTATCAGAAAAGTGACAACATGTAATTGAAAAGAATGGAAGATATTGAATAGTTAACAGTAAATTTTTTACAGCAGAAAAATTTCATACTAAGAAAACTTTCGCGCAGTTTTTAGATAAATTAAAATACTTTTGCAATCTGTAATGAAGATTAGTCATTAACTAAGATTATTATAGGCATTAACTAAGAATATTATAGGCATTAACTGTGTGTGTGGAAGGGCAACGCTATTTTGAACACTTTATGATTATTTATGGAAATCTTTACGCTTATAAAAACATTATATCTACATTTTATGTGGTCTGTAATTCATGTATATGCAAAAGAAAGTGTTTATGGTTATCTGAATTAAAATCAAGGGACAACAACTCATTTTTGATCAATAATAATATCAATTACTGTCTGAAAAAGTAGGAAAATACATGAAACATGATCTTCTAATATCTTTAATCTAAATTTTTCTAGAAATTTATTAAATATTTCACTTTTTGCTTTATTTTCATGCAATTCTCTACAAACATTTAGGTTTCATTATTTTCTTATCTTCTTTTTCATTCATCATCTCATCATATTTAAATAGTCCTTATTTGTATTGTTAAATAAATACTATTAAATCTAAATAATTTTAATTAAACTTACATTATTTTCTAAAAGTATATTTAAAGTTAATTTAAGCTCGGATAGATGGTTTTAAAAAAATCATAAGAGTGTATCCTATATTTATTCATTCAAGCAAAAGTTTATATTAAAAAAAAAGGCTATGGCATCTATAGTTAAAATAAATGAAGACACACTTTAATACTCAATAAAATACACACTAAAATAAAACACACTTTATAATATAGCTTCAAACAATAATTTGTGGTATTTGAAATTTTCTCATCCCCCCTCTCGAATTCAATTTACATAAAAATATGTGACAATGCAATAAAAAGTTTAAAATTTATCTCAGATATGACTTTTCAAAAACCTCTAATACGTTACTCGCAACGTCCAACCAGTATAATGACGCTGACTGCTGCACTGTAGGGCTTGGGTTCGAATCGAGAATTTTGTAAATGTATATAGTTTCTTTGCGGCATGGGGGTACACTAAATAGCCACCGAGCCGCAAGCCCTCTCGTGAGGTAGGGGGAAGAGGTAAAGAGGTGAGAGGCCCCTGGCCACTTCCAGGGTGCTCTCCCTCAAAATTGGGTTGAAAGCAAGACAAATCATACTTTCACCTATATGGTGCTCAAATCTACAGCTAACGATAGGCGTGGATCTAGCCTTTGGCTGTGATGAATTTTGTAAGCCTCGTTCCAACACTGTCAGATATTTGGCATTAGCAACAACAACACTGCATTTGTGGGAAGTTATTTTCATATTTTTACTTTCTAAAATATTCCACAAAAATTAATTTATTCTTTCATGCATTTTTATATTACGTGGTATCATTTAAAAGATTATATTTTATTATGCTTATTTTATATATTTAACAATTTTTTTCTACGAATGAGATTATTATTTTACCTCAATCTGTAATGAGTTACAATTTAAGAAGTTTTCAGAAAATATAAGTTTGTAATTTTACCCGTACATCTCAAACCTTAGTACATCATTCTTAAATTGATAAAGACAGCTCTCCTTTCTTCATATTAATCTGGTAAAGTCTTAAAAGCAGGCAAAAACCTTTTCATTTTTTCTTTTTTTACATAACAATATGCATGTTCTTGTGTCTCATAATGACTTTATCGTACATAGTGAGGAAAGACTGCCCTTTAAAATCTAAAACAATTTTAACATCTTGCATGAAATGAAGTTAAGAATACACTAACATGTATTCTAACTTCTGTATTTCATATATAAAATGGATTTGTCAAAGTGGTTTTTACTCGAAAAAAGAGTTTTTAAAAATATTTCAAATTTTAACTTAGCTTTTTTTAAATAGATTTAGAAAGAAAAATAAGCATTTACTTTTCTTATTTTATGGAGCCTTAAGCAAATAGTTCAACTGTAAAATATATATTTTCCAACATTTGTGAAATATTCCGCAGGAAATGCGTTACGTTTGGCTTTCTCAATTATTACAGGAAAATAGTGAAAAATTAGATTGCGAAATTTATAATTTTATTAATAACTTTATACAAAAGCTTTCCATTTATGTCTTGTTTAGATATATATACATACCAATATATATATATATATGTATATATCAATAAAATAAATATCAACATAATAAATTATCCTACAAAACAAAGAATGGAAAAATTATGGAATCGAAAACAAAATATATGTATATAAAGTCAATTAACCAAAATGGAAAACTAATACGTTTTCTAAATCTGTCACTGACTTAGGTGGTGAAGTAGGATTCAGCTTGCTTTATGGGATCCCAACCTTTCCTTACAGCTGAAAATTTAAACGTAATATTGCAAGAAAATTGAAGGTTACATCTTTTTTTGTATAAAAAACTTACGTTGTTAAACGTTCAAGTAAGTCTTCAAAATATCTCAATACTATTTACTTAATTTCATTTAAAATTCAAATGCCTTGTAAGTGCCCTAATTTTTCAATTCCTACTATTAGCTCACTTTCTCCCTATGTATATATATTTATATATCTTGTTCAAATTTTCAATCGTTAAGAAAATACGTAGATACACTTGACACGCTTAAATACACTTGATGCTAATACAGTTTTTTCAAGTATTAATTCATTAGTTACCAGTTAATTAGTTAAATTTATTACCAGTTTTCAACGCCAATTTAGATTCGTCTCCATTTTTGTAACAATGTCACTATTAAAACAATGACAATAGTTGGCGTCGAAAACCAGTTTTTCAGCCAAACTAGTCAAACCGGGTGTTACAACAATGCAGGCAATTCATGCTCTTTTTTCAATTCATACTATTATAGTTCACTTTTTCCCTATATATATATATATATATATATGTATGTATGTATGTATGTATGGTATGTATGTATGTATGTATGTATGTATGTATGTATGTATGTATATATTTATCTTGTTCAAATTTTCAATCGTTAAAATAATAATTTCTATTCATCCATAAAAGTAGGAATTGACTTAAAATATTTTTTTTACCTTACTTGATCAAATTTTACATGTAAACAATACATTTAAAATTGGATAAATGTTACAAATGTGTTCAAATTTTCTCTGCTATTAATAAATTTATGGTAAGGAATCCCTACATAAATAGATTACTTATCAATTCCTTGTCATTTTACTGTACACATCAGCCCTGGTACTGTTGTATTCGCAGTAGTTGAGCATCATATTACCAATTAAATGCATCATGAAATCCACGATAAACGCAGGTGCCTTTGTGTTCGTAGTGGTTGAGTATCGTATTACGGATTAAATATGGGATACAATCGATGATCAACTTACAGATTAATAAACAACTAATTACTTTACTGATAAGCTCTAAAACATGGAATTACGTTTTCATAAGCAAGATTATTAATCTCTAATTGTGCGACATCTGCTTTATATCATAAATCCTTTTCAGAAAACTAATCATTATGCATTCGATATTTGACCATTAACAGCAATGTGCTTGTTAAATTAATTTATGCTTTACATCGACAACAATATTTACGAAAGAAATATGCTTCACTTTCTGTCATTGTCTGTTATTTTAATTATGATTCGATCAATTAATCATTAAAGTTGCAGATTCAACTAACTTTTTTTATTAAACATCATTATTTAAATTGTACAGTAAACCTGTTCTTGTGTGGTCCTTTTTATGCGATTTTATTTTTGTGCGATTTGTTTTGTGCGACATCTTTTTTTATGTGGTACATGAATTTCAACAACATTGGCACCACTGTAATGATTTATGTGAGTGTACATATATATACTTCAAGACCGTTGTCGTAAGAAACTTTTCACTGATTTTGTAGTGCCAAAAAAACGAATCAATACAAATTGTATCTTCATATGACGAAAGTGATTTTGAACTAATTCATCATAGGAAGATGCACGTTTTGGATTCCGACGAGTTGTAGTGTATTATGTATGTGCGATTTTGAAAATTTTCATGTTTATAATGAGAAATTAAATATTTTTAAAAAGTTTCTACGTATGTGTGATTGAATTATTTATTTTGTTTTGAAGCACTTTCTGATGTATTTTGTAAATAATTGACGTATTTTCTAAGAATGACTTTTTTTATGCAGTCCCTCCTTGCCACATAAAAAAAATTCTGCAGTATGTCGACAAAGTTTGTTATATGTAAGTATGTATACAATTTTTTGAGGCTTTTCTTATGGGTCTCTATCTACCAAACACAAAAACAGGTTTTATTGGGCTTCATTTACTTAAATTCTCATGACATGTTACATGCAGCAACTCACACAATTAAACAGATTTTGCATAGTATGTCCTTAATAATTTGAGCATCCATTTTCAAAATTAGAGATAAAAAAGAAAATTTTTACATAATTATCCTTAAAAAACCAGTTGAAGCCAGCGCATATTGATATTAATTCCGAAAATTACTATAGTAAAAGTGATAAGAGTACAAATAAGAAAATTACGTTAAAAAATTTATTTGAGTATTGGGTCAGAATTTTATTCTGAATGGAATAATATCTTACATTTAATAAATATATGAAATTGTAATTAAAATTCTGCTTTGAAGTAAAAAAAATGAAATCATTATATTTACTGAAATAATTAATAAAAACTGGAAAACTGGTGCGCGTCTTCAGAAATCAAGTAAATTCTGGCTCACATTTTATAGGTTTTAACAGTTTCTTCTAATTTTATATTTTAAGCAATTTTATGCCATCGCTGTGGTCTTAAAAAATTCACTTACACTTGTGTTAACGTTCGGTTACCTCTTATCTCTGAACCCTCTTGTCTACCTGTAAGCCCAGCTAGATGTGTAGGAGGAACTGAATAATCCCCAGACATTATTTTCAATCTAATTTGATTTATTAATTCTTATTAACAATTATCAAACAGACACAATACAATTCTAATTAAGGTATATGAATTACAGTAGAGTGCGGAGGTGACATTCTATAACACGGGGATACTACTAAAGACCCTCAACTGAATCTTAGATAGCTAAAATATCCTCAATTACAACTACGTCGCACAGTAATAACTAGCTTCTACTTAATCAAGTGCACAGTACCTGAACCTTTAATGCATCGGATTCTACGTTAGAAACTTCAGGCACTCTCTTCGGCTTGATCAAATGACGATGGCCCCATGCTCTGTAATCTTTAATTAATTCCACTGCTTTTCAATCTTCAACTAATTCTCAAACTTCCGTTAAACTCCTAATTTCACACATCTAGCGTATCCACTTCAGCGTGTCAACAAATCACTTTATTCCTTACTTTCTTTCTTATTTTCTTTTCTTTCTTACTGCCAACTCACGAAAACCGAATTTATATAATATACCTCATTTACATAAATCACGTTCGCTTACTCGATGAAAGATGGTTGAATTAAATATTTTGTTTAAAGAGATAAGAAGATATTAGTGGAAGCGCGTATAGATCCGTCACACACTTTCATCAAGGAGTTGTAAAAACAATTAAATGAATAATGATAAATTTGTAGTTGATACAAAAAATAAATTTCTTTTATCAAGTCCTTGAAATCGGGAAGTTTATGCTTCGCCAATAGCCCTTGTTTTGCTTTGTAGTGTGACGTTAATTAACACTCACTCACTTGATGTGTTCAAAATAAAATCGATTAAAAAAAAGCGTGTTAATGTATAGATAAATCAATAAAATTCAAATTTGCACAAGCGAGTAAATATTATTCGGGACAATCTACTCTTTGCAAAAGTATTTTGAAATATCAATTTAAAAAGTTAATGTCTTGTTATTTCAATTCTTTCAAAAATGTTGGTTGTAGCGTACTTACTATATAGAAATATCGTATAAAATATATTATACAAATATTCTTCCAAATTCAATCTATTGATTTTCCTTAGTAGTTAGAGCAGCCTAAGCAATGTTGAGTCCTTTTGACTGCAGTACTTGGTCATGATCTTGAGCTTGCATCCAGGATCGTTTTTGTTGAATTGTGAATTGAACTTCTTGAGGTTCTAAAGACTTACCTCGTAAAAAGGCGAGTGCTTGTTATTTATGTAGAAGCTCAACGTCATATCGTTCATGTGGAAGTTTATAGAGGGAGATGCTAACTCAAGGGTTATTTTCCTCAATGAATCAATTCAAAAAATACTCTTACTCAAAGAGGCAGGATGAATTTGCACAAGGACGTTTAAAGCATTTTTACATAGTAAAGAAATCGTCTTATATTACAGATATACCATTTTTAAAATCTTTTATTGTAGTATTTTCATAATTTATTTTAAGTATATATATACAATTTGCAATATTTGTTATTTCTTGCTTTTACGAAATGTAGGAATTCGAGTGCTATTCATTTTTAATTAACTCAGTTAAATGATATTTCAAGTCAATAAATTTTTTGAAGTTAAACACCTTAATAATAGAAATTAATTATATAGATCGTCCATTATGTCGAAAAAAATGCTAATCCATTACCCAATTTTCGAATTTATTATTATTTGACTATATTTTAAAAATTTTATTGCAAATGAAGCAATATTAAAACATTTTAAAGAAAATATTAATTTTTTAATGAAAGCTTATGGAAATTTAATTAGAAGGTTAACATGGGTTTTTTTAGCTCCTAAACTGTCATTTTTTCCCACTGTTTTATAAATGATATTTGAAACTTTAACTCTTTTTTTGTTTACTCAAAAATAAAATTCTTACGAAGCTATTAGCTTTCTTCAGACAAAAACATTATTTATTTCAGCAACATTGATTAAAACCTTTTGGCTTTTTTATTTTCTGCGCTTTTAATTGAAATTGAAATTAGAGACTTTAAATAATAAGCTGTTTTTTTATGACTCAACACAAGTATAAATGAAAAATATTAAAATGTACTTAAATCTTTTTCCGAAATCTTACGCATAAAGAAGGACGTACTGGGAAATAAGAGATTAAATAGATTGACTAATATGTGTCGAATATTTTACCCTTGGAGACAATTTCACTTAATTAAGTAAGCTATGAACATGACCGTTTATTGAAAAAATAATGGCAGTATAGACAGGATATATATATATTGGTCCATGAAGTCGAATGTTCAAAAAAAGAAGTCTATTTAGCTATTATTACTTTACTACTATTAAAATGCTGCTACTAGTGAAATAATAATGCCAAACACCATGCTTATTTGTGCATAAGAATAAATTCTCTTAACATTTAAATCCAAACTGTTCCATTTAAAAAAAGTAAATGATAGTCTCCATGTTGAAATGTACGAACAGGCTATTAAAAGGATTGTATTTGAATGAAATATCTGTCCGGTAATTATTTACATTTGGTGTTGATTGTAAAGCCTATTTAAAAATACTAAATATAATCGATCAAATATTTTAAATCAACACTTTTATTTTAAACTAATTTATAAAAGAAGGAAACTAATATTTTAATTGGGGACTTGAAGTTCTTACAATAAAATGTTGCCAATATTGGTAACTCAAAATGAAAACACATTTCGTTAATAATAAATGATCTATTCCTAAGGTTTTCAGTGCTGTTTTGTTAGTAAAAAATTTTATTTTACAAGTATAAAACATATTTTTCAAATTATTCCATGATTTTGGGATCAGAAAAGACAGAAAAAAGCAAAGAAACTAACACAATTCTGATATGAAATTATATAATCTATAAAGTATGTACGGATAGAGAAATAAATAAATAATGAAACTTCTACACGGTAAAATTTTTTTATGAGATGAAATTTTAATAATTACTTTTACATTTTGTATTTAATTTTTAAACGAAACATAAGTAAAATAAGGGGGTGTTTTTATATTAAAATTATTTGAATATTTCTGGTTTATGAAAATTCATTAAATAATAATTCGTATGTGAATTTCTTGTGAATAGCGAAACTTACAATCCCTAATGAGTTCTTTCTATGCATAAATTCTTTACTTTTAGTGAGCCTTGGAAAGCAATTTTAATCATGTTTTCGTTTATTATGAATAAAAACGAGAGAAATCTGGGTTGCTTTTTATCTAAATAATTCTTAATTTCTGTTTCTAGGTATATAGAAATTCTCCCTTTAAATATGTGTGTATGTGTGAGAGAGAGAGAGGATGGTTCAAAATTTTAAAAAAAAGCGAAACTTGAGCAGATTATACTTTTTTCAGGGTGCTCTGAAAGATCACCATTATCCGTAGATACAATTTCCATTAACTCTAAACAAACTCCATTATCTTCGTTATTAATTTTCCTTTTCTATGTGTGATGATCTCCATTATTTAATCATCTTATTATTCTGCAGATTAATAGCCTTGATTTCTCAATGTCAACTATATTTTGGTGTTGATTGTGATATTGTTACTCCATGGGATAACCATTGTATTTTTAAAAAATTGAATATTTGATATATTTGCGTAGAATAATATATATGTGCTTCAAGCGAGTACAAATAAAGTGAAAAACAACTTATAACTGATTTTCTGTATTCGCTGAGTCGTCAATAAACTTGAACAAGCTGTAGTACCAGTCATGCGAAGAAAGGGTTGAAATTGATGAATCCACATCACCTTAAAATTTATTTTTAACGCTAGCCCGATTAATTCCAACAAATCTTCTAGCGCATCAATTACTTTAACTTTTAAGTCTCTGCTGAATAGGCAGAAATCCAGGATTTCCCTCCCCCCTTTTTTCAAGAAAATGTAAAGCTTGAACGCGCTTGCTATTTCTCTCTCTTTCTGCTTCGCTTTCTCTGCCAACACATGCTGCATAATGTGTGCAAACTTTTGCTGACTGTGCAGTCATCACTTGGAGTAAATAAAGATTGATTGAACTTAAGCATGATAGTAATTAACTAGAAATATAATTAGTGACTGCATTTTTATGCAAGAAAACAGCAATACAAATCATCCACCAAGATGCCATCTTAAGAAACTTTGCATCGCTTCAAATTGTTGTAATTTACTTTGAAATATTTACTTCTTGATATGGTAATTTCAAATATACTTACGATGGTTCTTGACGATACATTATATAAATAAACACACACACTTATACATAAAAACAGTAACAAAACACACTGCGAAATTTTATGACATACAAAAACGCTCTTCTTTTCATTCCAAGGGATCTTTGCTTATAGTATACTCTTATTCCTGAAATTTCAGAGCTTTCTTTACTCGCGTAGTTTTCTAGTCTTACAACTATGATTGGTTAGATCAGGTAGCTGATGTAATATTAATATATTACATCATCTCACCACAAAATTCGTCAATGCGGTATTTTTAGGGACCGAAGTTTCAATTAAAATTGTATTTCTCGTTAGGTGTGTAAATAAAAAGTACGAAGTATCTTGTGATGCCTTGAAGGATTCTGGACCCGCCCCCACATGGGATTAAAGAATCTATTCTAAAAAATTTGAAATAGTGAATCACTGCATACACTCACACACACACACACATATATATATATATATTATGAATATTCGCCGCATAAAGCACACCTCCTTTTCTACGAAGAATCATGAACTGTATGTTTGTAATGTTCTTATATATTGTGAAGTTTTTTATTCGAGGTATTATACCAGGCTTATGGAAAAAAAGTGTACTTCTGAAATTACAGCCTCTTAAGTTTATAAGATGAATTTTTTTTTTTAAATAAACAGTATTTCGATGCATGTTTCGAAGTCTAATTTTTCTTATGCTCCTTTCTTCTTTCATTTTTTACAGTGATCTTTTTTGTACCCGGCGTATAACGCGCAAACGTAAATTTCGATCTTATTTTTTGTGTTAAAAGTGCGCATTATACGCAGGATTTAAGGTACATATATATATATATATATATATTATATATATAGTTATTTATATTAAGATACTCTCAATTAATCCTAATTGTTTACTTTAAATTAATTCAAATTAAATTTTCCTGAATTATAAAATCTGATACATACTAAATTTAATTCATTCAATTATTCAGGTTTGCTAAGTTTAGTTTTATCGAGTTATTGATTTCAGGATTGATTGATGATTGAGTTATTGATTGATTTAAATATTAAATTATTTCCTTTATAATACACGTCTTATAACAAGGTGTCTTTTATCATTTCAACAGAATAAGAGGGATTGTGTAAAAGTAACATGCAAAATGAACTATATTATTTATGACATGACCTATGCCAATATGTACGAATACGTTTCTAGAACCATGTGCGGCAATTGGTATGAATCACTGCAACATTCTCATAAAATACAATAGACTTGTTTAAAAGGGTTATCTTGTCTTCCATTTCATTTAGTTTGTGCATCGGGACCATTAAACCTTCATTTTAATAGTTATTTAAAATTTTATTCTATTTTGAGTGGAATTGTACAAGTTATGATATAATTCAGTTAATCCTTACTTCTTTTAGTGTAATTTCAATCGATTTTTAAGTATGTGCCTGTTTACATTTGGTGTGGATCTCTCAAAATATATTAGATTAATGGTAATTTTCTTAGCTTCTATATTTAAAATTACATAGAATATTCAGCGTTTACTGTACTTTTTTTCCCATATTGTATATTAAAGTACAGTATAAAACTGTAAACGTGATATTTTTAAACTTTTAGTATATATTGGTAGTTAAAGTATATAAGTTGATCTTAGCATTGCATGTTTAAATATATATAAATATATGTATAAATATAAATATATGTATAAATATAAATGTATGTATAAATATAAATGTATGTATAAATATAAATGTATGTTTATATATATAAATATATGTATATATAAATATATGTATATATATAAATATATGTATATATATAAATATAGTTATATATATATTAATAAGTTATACATATTTTATAGACTATTTCCTTTAATTTTATCTTTGGAGTGAAATTTCCTGAAAAAAATCATTCACAAAAAAGTGTCCGTGTCTTATATAATCACTTTAAGAGAGCAAAATATATTAATTATTATTAAGGAATTGATGCGCGGAATGTGTGTGTGCTTCGTGAATTAAGTAAAAAAAAATTCTTTATATTTTCAGACTGAAATATAATTTTTTACATTTCAGATAGCTGCCTTTACTAAAAATGATGAACATTTTACATCTCATTTCTATAAATTAACTTAAAAATAGATCATTTTAATAAAAAATCATATATGTGAAACAAACATTTTGCGTTTGAGGATATTTACTTTAAAATGTTTTACAACTCGTTAAAATTAAAGACTCTATAAAGTCAATTATAACTTAAATCCCTCAATGTTTTCCTAGATTCTTGCAAATTCAAAAAAAATCAAAATGGTTATATTATCTAACATGAGATAAAAATTAAATTTATATAATCAAAATTTATTTTTTATAGACACGAATGATCTCAAATGTGTTAGAGAAATATCTCATATTTCTTATAAAAACTGTGAAACGTTATCGTTTCCATTTTATTGCTTATCCTGTCTATAACGGCTCCTCATTCAAATACAGCGTTCTTCATTTCCAACATTTTCCAGCATCAAGGTTCAGTTCAAATATTGCAAAAATATTTTATCATTCTTTGAAACTACCGTAATATAATAGTTCCTTCTCCCTTATTTATATTTACTCGTCTATAAAAACTGTTTGCCCAAATAAATTTTTATTTTATACTTATTTTACCATATTTTCATAGATTTTGCTTTCATGTCATTTTTATCACATTTCCGCCCTCTGTATTTCTTTTTAGTGAAAGCATTGCAAAACTATCTATCTCAATATTTCCTCTCTAAACTATCCATTTTCACATACGCTTTCTTAATACTCCACACAAATTTGAAGTATATGTCTGCCCCTATATTTATTACTCTCTCTATCTAGAGTCTTATAAACTTTGGAGTTCCCGAATTTATGATTTTTTACGTGAATACTTAATGATAAAATAAAAATCAGAAATACTCTTAAAATGATTTCAACAACATCTTTCGGAATTATTTCTAAGTCTGTAATATTTACCTAACTTTATTAATGTTTGTAAATATAATTGGCAATAAATTATATTTATTTGTGATCTAAAGTTAATTCGGATAATTTGTTTAGTAAAATCTACATATGTCTTAATATAACTTAAATGATAAATTTCTGAAACTGAGATTTAACATAGGGACCTATCATTCGATAGAAATCTTGTTAATTGAATTTATACGCGTTATATATATTTAGAGTAATAACCTACTAAAATTATAATCTCTGTTATAATTGGCATAATTTGTAAATATATTGAAGTTTATGAAATTTGTAGCACACGTTTCATATAGCGTATTAAAGGTATAGTATGCCTTAGTATAATACAATATCGATTTCCTTTTAAACTAAATATATATGTGTGTGTGTTGGTTGGAAGCTGAAATAGCGATGTGTTGTGAGGGTATAATTAATAGTTTTATTGGAGAGCACTATATATATATATATTCTCAGATATAGCTTTAACATAGCTACACCAAGTAGATTTAGTTATATTTTTCCTTGTTATAATTTTACCTAATATTAGCATAACATTACTTAAATTTATCTTCTAAATGTGTGATTACTCATTTAAATGACTTATACATACTCTCGTGTTTCCTTTCCCCCTACTGCCCAGCAATATAATCAAATCACAGGTGAAGGTTGGCTGGCCTTAAAACAATGTTTATGCTTGCAGTCTTAGTTCCTAAGGCTAAGAGTTTGCTATTGTACTACTGCGGCCATTTTTCGTGAGCTATACTTTCTGTTTGTAATTCTATTTTTGTTTTAGAATTAAATTATAGTTATTTAGTATATATCATTGATTATATATTTATATATATTATATTATATTATTATATATTATCATTGTGTAAGTTTGGGAAGTCCTTTTATTTTCTATAAATTGTATATCAATATTTAAAGGTTTTAAATGTATATATAGATTTAATATTATTTTATCTTAATTTACTAATTTTATGCGGTACTACTATACTTCTTTGTATCGCGCGAGAAACATAATGTGTTGCTTCACTCACGTAGTAAGTTTTATCATTTAGTTTTTTTGCATTGATTTTAACTATATACTAGTAATTAGTAGTAGTCTATAATTTTATCATTATATATTAATAGTATTGTGTTTTTTATTTGTAATAGTTAAATTTCTCTTATTTCCTTCCTTTTTTCCCATGGCCCAGAATATTGGCAAATACAGGTAAAGGTTGGCTAGCCACATAACTTTGTTTAAACCTGCAATCTTGGTTCCTAAGGCCAGGAATTTGCTATAGTACTACGGTGTCTAATATTTCTTACTATCTTGACTAATTATCTTAGTTTTTTTATCTATTTTATATATACATATATATATATGTATATGTATATATGTATATATATATGTATATGTATATATGTATATATGTATATATATATGTATATGTATATATGTATATATATATGTATATGTATATATGTATATATATGTATATGTATATATGTATATATATGTATATGTATATATATAATATATATATGTATATATATATATATATATATTTACACTTTTATATAGTTTTGTGTTTAATGTATAGATTTTATAAAATTAGTCATTTATATTACTTTAGTTATTTACAAAAGTGCAAAGTGAGTTATATATAACCACAAAATTGCAAGTATTACAAACTTTATATAATGTTTTTATGGCTATGCCTCTTTTTTATAATCTTGTGTAAACGTATTTTCGCTGATCAAACTAAAGTATTAAACGCTACATATACTGTATCGATTCAAAATGAATCAGCAGTAGTTGGTTAGTCTGTAAATGCACCTAGTGTTCAGAAACATAAAGAAAATAGTTCTTAACAGTAGTGTAAGTGTTGAAACACTTTCTTAAATTCTCGGGTTTTCAATAAGAGTATATGGCCCGAAAACATGACTGTTGGAAAGATAAATTATTGACCTCGAAAGATAATATTGACTTTGTACAAAGGAAGAAACTGGAAGTAAATGATGTAATAAAAAGAAACGGATTTAGAAACAAAAAAAAGTTCATGAAACGTTATTTTGATAAAAAGACGAAAAATGGTTTTATCAGGTAGTAACACTAATAACTTATAATGAGTGATGTGGTAGTTGTCTTTATTGAAAATAGGTTATTTCGTGACTAGAAAAGAAAAAGATTTTAATATAGTTAGAAATGGTCACTAATGTAGGAATTCAAGGAAGCTATATAAGTTTTCAAATAGTAAAATCATGCTTAAGAAAATTAAAAAAATGAAGATGACTTAATAATTAGTTTATTTGCGTAATTTTTCTATGACAATGTTTTGTTAAATTATAAAATGGTACCTAATTTGTTTTAGTAAATGATATGTCCTAGGAAATTTTATTTTTACTCTTTGGTGGAAAAGTAAGTAGAATAGTTATTTTCGTGATATAATTTTTGACTAAATAAGTTAATCGAAATTATTGATTAATTTAAAAATCTTCAATCTTATATAAATGAATAATTTGTGTTAAATCCCGCCATACCTGTTCTGAAATGGACATTTAGTTGCAGAATCCAAACCCTTATATATATAGAATATTATTTATTAAAAGATTATATTCATAATTTTATACATTGTCAATTTTAAGTACACTAACACTTCCGTGGATTGTAATTCTTTATCGGTCGGAAATTTATTATACTAATTAATTATTTTATTACTCTCTTTTCTCTTCTGCAATTTTTTTCCCCATTAATTTTAGAAAAACTATGAATATATATTATGTCAATTAAGCTGTACTTTTTACATAACACCCTGGGGATATTTATTGAAACTCATCAAACGTTTAATTACAATACCTAATTCTTTTGTCTCTCGTGATTTTCAACTTCATTGAAATTTTTTAAAAATATTAATTTTTTTCCAATTCTTTGCTTTTGTTCTTGAAATATTTTTGCACCTCCATGAATAAATTCATTAAGGCTCTCATAAAGATTTCTAAATATATACATAGTTTTATCTATGCAAAAAGTTAAAGTGTAACTTTCTAAAAATATCTTAAGAAGCATGATGGTATTTCATATTTTAAATATTCAAAGATGAGACAACAGTAAACTGGTCTTCTAAAATGTATTGTATAATTTATAAAATAATATTTCTTTCTTTGTGTGTTTGAAAAGTAAGCGTACTTTAAAATTATTACTAAAATATTCTGCATACAAGGATGTAAGTAGTTTTACAAGCTTTTATGTCTATTCGAATTTAGAATTTGGCCACGTTTTTAAGTTTTTTTATTTATTCCTAACTATTTCTCAAGTTACACACACACACACACACACACACACACACACATATATATATATATATATATATATAACATATTTGATAGTTTCTTTTTACTTTCCACAAATTTCATTTATTCTCTTCCAACGCAAACCTTCATACTTATTTAGTTTCCATCTTAAAGCTAGTTTTGTCTTATTGAACCATCTGGGTTTCTTAATACTTCTAACACAAGTCTTCTCTTTCTATCCCTAACCTGATCGAAATGAGTACTTAAGAGAACTTTTTTCATATATTAATACTTTTTTTTTATCTGTATTTAAAATTTTCTTATCTTATGCATTTTTGAATTTTTGTTATTCTGTTTTCTATTTATTCTTTCTTCCATTCTTTTCTTCCTTTCGTTTTAAGATTCTTTAAGGATTTCTTTACGGAGTTTTTTTAGTTCTTCTTCTTATTAAAATCAGTATCTAGCAGAGTCTTCCTCTTTAGTAACTTAGATGATTTTTTCTGAAAATTTTATTCTGATTTTTTGCAACTATACCTGTAAAAATACTAAGAAACTGAGAAGTTTCAAGGCATTTTTTATTAAAGCTTCTATAAAAAGTAATATTTTTATTTACAAGTAACATACGTATCTTAAAATATTTTTTTAACAAATTTTCAACTATAAAGATTTGTATTTCATTTGTCATTCTGTCCATTTTAAAGGGACAGAAAACATGTTAATATATTTTCTGTTAAGCCTTTCGTTGTAAAATAATAATGATTATTATGAATGTCTGGGAAAACGTTTTTTAAATGCCTTAAAATAGTGTTTTTTTTTTAATATTGCATCGTCTTTATATTCTGAAATATATTTTGAAATAATCTTCTAATATATTGTAGACGCTTTTACTCGCACAATGTCATAATAACATGAAAAGTAAATAGTGTTGTTCTTCATCACAACTGAGTTAAAAACTACAGTATTTCCAGAAATATTATTATATTTTAATCTCGGTTTGCATGAACCGGAAATTATGAAAACCCATTGTTTAGAAGCGGGGACAAAACGTGGCTTTTGAAAAATTGCTTATTTTCTATAAATGATAATACTTGACATAAAGATGAAATTATGACATAGAAATTTAACTCTTACGTAGGTTTTAATTTCTTTTAATTTCTTTCAAATTTCTATTTATTAATAATTTCTGAACTCATAAGCCATTCATAAATATCTTTCTTTTAAAATGTTTCTTAATTACAGCTTTGTTATTTAAGAAGGGGATATTTATATTTATTCAATCCAGATAAAGTATTTCGTAAAAGTTTGCATAATTGTATACATATTTTAAACAAGCTTTTTAAAATTATAATACTAGAGAAATCTTAACAATAAACATATTATTCCACATTTTTTAGCCCAATATCATCTTTCGGTGATAACAAACTCAACTGTTGGTTGAACTTAAGAAAACATAATTGTTTACTTGTAAATTGGTACATGAAAGAAAGAAAAAGTAAATTTTAAGATTATATATATATTGACATTATTCCTTTTAGAAAGGAAGCTTAATAAAAGGGGGGGGAAACTTTACAGATCATTTTGTTCAAATTTCATAATTACTCCTTTTAAAATGTCAGATGTTTCAAATTTTAGCCCTTTGAAAGAAATTCTCTCTCTTTTGTGAATAGAAAAGGTAGTGAGAGAGAACATGAGAAGAAAAAGAAATCACGTGATAAATCTTAAAATACTCTACATATCTTTTTATTTCCGTTCATATATTTACTTTTATATGACAATGAAGCAAATTTTCACCTGCACAAATTTAAGTTGGATTCCTATATAAGAATGTGATTTCCTTCACCTTAAAAACCGTATCTTTTGACGATTGCATTTTCCCTTTTCGTATTTATTTGGCTCCAGAACACTAATTTTGATATCGTATTCACTCAGCATTTTTCATTTCCAAACATTACAATATTTCATTTTTCTTTCTTTTAAGAAAATTTTATTCTCTTGTTTCTTTACTTTTATGTACATCATAAAGAATTCGGATTGATTTTCCTTTTGTTTAGTTTCATATCTTAACTTCAGGGCTTGGTTGTAATGCTCCTTTCTGTGACTCGATTAAACTCATCATAAAATCCATTTATTTTTCATTTTACTTTCAATAAGAATTCCTTTCTCTTCTTATTTTCTTCACATTCCTATTATTGACTTTGATTTCGTTGAATGTATGACATAGAATGCGTTTTTCTTTGCGATATTAAAATCTTTTATTTCTTTTTCGTGAGGTAAGCTAATATTTAATAAGTCTTTCTTTTTTCATTTGATCACTATTAAAATTTTTGTTGAGGATAGTAAATCTTATTAGAGTTAGACAGTCTTCCATTTTTCATGTTTGAATTTAGAAGTAATATTATATATTAACGTTCATGGTCTAAGGTCAGAGTCAATTTTAATAGTGTAATTTTGAGCACAAAAAATAAGTAAAATTTTCATGAGAAGTTAAATGTACAAATATACTTTAAAATCTTCATTTATCCCTCCAATTAATAGAAACATTTATTAGCATTCAAATTTACCTTAAAAATTGCTAATAATTTTGCATTAAGTTCCGAAGTTATTATATTTTTGTTTTTATGTTAAATAATGTGTTAATGAATACAACATCTGATTTTTTTAAAAAATGTATTTGGATTTAAGAAATCGACATTAAATTAAACATTTTAAAATATGCGAAAAATCTACTAGGAAATCACTTACAATTTCTTACGCGTAAATCATATTTCCATTTAATAGAGCATCTGCTAGTAAATTGTCAAAGAGGTTCACACGTAACTCCACCATGTATTATTTAAATTTACAATTACTTCAATTTAAGTTTTGCATAAATAATTAGTATTTTTTTTTCTTGTATATTTTTGTAAATCTCTGGATTATGAGCAAAACAAAATATACAAAAATATAGCTATTATTTTTCTTAAATTTACAACTCTTTGTAAACATTTAGACTTTTGTTTTGTTATTTAGATCACTTTTAGCAAAATTAAGTATTCCTTAATATTTCTTTTAATCCAATACAAAAAAATATGAACACAAAGAACAATAAAAAGGAAAATTGTTTCTTGAATACGTAGCCAAATATTTCAAATTTTTTGCCTTTTAAAACAATATTTATTATTTATGCTGTGTTCCAATTTCGGAGTGAATACTCATTGATCAATGCTCCTTACTTTTAAAATACAATATTGTTTTTCAATAGATCGATTCATAAGAATGCCGGAAAAAAATGCATATATTTTTCCTGAAATAATTTATATTTTATTTAAAGTCAAAGTGAAGTGTAAAACATGAATGCAGGACATTCATAAAAATATTGTTAGTCTTATGTTAAAATCGAATGGCTATAAGTAGCAAATCAATTACATAAATATTCTTAAAATCAAATAATAAGTGTTTTGTAAGCATTTCTTTTAATATAATTTCTCATTCACAAAAATAAAGAATTTTCAGGCTATTATAAAATTTCCAAAATTAATGCACTGAGTATTTTTACAGCATCTGAAACTAATAGTATTAAACTCTTTTTTATGCGGCAAAATATTCAGCATATGCATAGTTTGGCTATCTGCACTTATTTAGAATCACTTACAAGAGAGAGAGAGACATATTCCAAATTTTTTTTTATTAATTTCATAATTTACTCTATCTTATGCATATTTTCTCTTAACAAACTATAAAATAATATTATTAATACAAAATATCAAAATATATAGAGAGAGTGTACAATTAATATATCAATATATACTATTTTATAGAAAGTATACATTCCACAATTATATTTTAAACATGCTCAAGGACTATATAATCCACATTATTGATAAATCTTTGGAGTTTCTAATAAAAAATACTGAGATTGGCTTCAAGGAAATCTATGTTATTTTTCAGGAACCCAAATATTAATATTCCTGAATATCTAAAGAAGCAATAACGTCCCCGATTTCTGGAGTTTTCATAAAATGGCGTTATTTCTAAGCACCGCTTTACGCCAATTGGTAAAAAAACGATATTTTATTCGATGGTCCATGACGAACGATCCATTCTAGCTTGGAAAGGCAATTTCCTCTACGCCTTTTTATAAAACTGATGCACAAGAAGGAACCCATCATTTTCTGCTTCATTGGAGACATCAGGCCATAACAACGGATACCATGAGCAGCTGGGATGTGAGGCATTATGTGTAAATTCTTTTTGGAAGTTAAGATTTCACTTCTCACACTCAAAAGTGGAAAAATTACTTATTTGATCAAAGAAAAACCATTTTTATAGCCAGTTAAGAAAAAACTAATTTTTAACAATCTCAGTTTGCTTAATTACTTTGCATCAGATGAACCGTATCATGCCATTGATAAAGGATATTTTCCTTATGTAAAAAGAATTACAAAATTTAAAACTAATTTCAAATTTGCAGAAATTTTTTTTGTAAAAATACGCGTTGAATTATTAGTACGTTAATAAAAATTTTACTATATATTCATATTTTAAAAAAATAAATAATTCATCCAATCTATTTTTATTTTTAATTATTTTTAAAAATAAAGTTTTTTTTTATATTTATAGAATCAAAATAACGGTCTTTCAATGATAAGAGTACGAATAGTTTTATTTGAAGAAGAATATTTAAAAACTGAAACTTTTTAAAAAATAAAGTATCTGTAAATAGTTTTGATGATTTATTAGGGCAATGGAGAAATTCATTATAAACCAGAATTCAGTAAGATTAAAGAATATGAGGATAGAACATATTTCATTTAGTTAATAATAGATCTCTATAAGTATTTTATCGCTTGTAGATAATGCGATTAAAGTTTGTGAAAAAAGAAGTTACGAAGTATCGTATGTAAGCATAAAGTAACGAAAAAATCGACAACATAGCTTAAAAATAGTCCTTCAGTAATGAAACAATGAAGGGTGGCTCAATTGTAATCTTCATAAATCTAAAGGCTTTTAATTCAAAAGAAACCAAGTATTTTTCTAACAAAAGCCATATACTGTTAATTGTTATGAAATTAATAATTATATAAATACATATTTCATGAAAAAATTACCGTACTTTCATTGATTAATAGTATCATCAGAGCTATAATATATGTAAGATAAGTTACATTAAAAGGTGAGGCATATATCAATTGGATTCAATTCAAGGAGTTCAGCATATAAATATGACTTAATAGTCCTTCTTCTTTGCTAAATATACCAGTACAAGTTCGAAATATACATCGTTTCACATATACACATTTCCGAATAGGATTGAAGTAAGGTTGTGTGTGAAAGAAATTATGGAATTAAAACCTGAATTTTATATACAATGAAACTTCTGTGTTCTTGATGCAAGAGAATTAAGCAAGACTTCTTTGTTTGAACCAATAATGACAACTGATTTTACAAGCGGAGTTTTTACTTTACGTTTACATTTGCCGTTCTAGGAATTCAACACTTTAATTTAAAATCAAAAAAGGCTTTCGATAGAAATGTTAATGCAAACATTTCACACGAACAAAATAAGTAAATAGTTTTAGAGCAAAAAATCAAATAAATTAGATTTTTAAAAAAGTACTGGCACGCGGAGAAAATTCGCGGATTTCCTGTAGTATCATTGTAATTTTTTTAGAAACTTTCCTCTTAATGAACTATATTACATATAGAAGCTGTGTAAGTTTTTTTCCCCTCAGAACTATTCATGTTTATACTAATTTGGATCACTGTTGAGCGTTTTGTCCTAGGTTCTTCAGAATTTTATTTTTGCTTATATTCTTGGTTATCTTAAAGTGCTATTATATAGAAATTATCCACAGAGGGGGAAGATTGTATTCAGAAAGTTTAATTCAAGAGGAAACTGTTCTAGAGAGCATAAT
Source organism: Trichonephila clavata (assembly GCA_019973975.1). Taxonomy (NCBI): domain Eukaryota; kingdom Metazoa; phylum Arthropoda; class Arachnida; order Araneae; family Nephilidae; genus Trichonephila; species Trichonephila clavata. Next base: position 66,575 of record BMAO01016238.1, on the reverse strand, counting down.
ACTCTGTGTGATATAGTACTTGACTCTCGTTTTTATTGTTCTCTTGTTGTTGGAGTTTTATTTTCTGAATTTCTTTTTACTACTACTACTACTACTACTACTCGGTTGTTTATCAGTTTCAATTTTTTCTAAATTTAAAATAAAGTTATGAAGCTATATATATATATATATATAGGAGCATCCATTTAAATTATATTTGTTGTTTTAAAATAAAATAATAATATAACATACGTTTTAACATGTTTCATACCATTTTTAAAATTCAAAGAATATAATTATATTTGAAACTATACGATCGATTACATCTAGAAGGTATTTCAGTAACTAAATAATGCATTACAATTATTTGTATTTATGATTAAAATCTATTTTCAAGCACGCCTCCCATTTGACTCTTTGCCTTATAGTTTTATGATGCAAAAAATAACGCATTTATGAAGTGGTAGTTACAATTCTACAATATATTACATTTAGAAGTTACTTAAGTAATTAAAATCGGGTTTTGCGCAATTATTTTTACGTATGATTAAAGAGAGTCTATTTTCATAATCTAACAATCAGTTTACATGTTGCCTCACAGTTTAATGCTAGCCAAAACAAAGCGCTTCTGAAGTGCTATCTTTATGTCTGTTTATGATTATTAAAGTTAAAAGACAATGGCTTTTGAAGGTAAGCAGCAAATGCTGTTATATGTAAAATTTTGTATTGAAAAGAAAATATGATTCCAAGCATTTTATGAAACATAATATGTTTCTTGTATTGTTTTGATATAAAAATTCTAGTTAATGGTAGGTGTCTTCATAAAATTTCCTAACGTGTATTAAAAACTTACTAGCTCTACAAATTACCTTTTTTGTATCACGTAAAAACTAAATTTTTACTTTTAAACTACCATATTTTATAATCATCATTTGATAAGAAAAAGCGTACATCAAAAGTATATGAAAGAAATAATAGGAAAACACACACACAAAATATCGGTTTTCCATTATAAAGTAATAAAATATAAATGGAACACACACACATACAGTATTCTAACAAATATTTAAATTTAATTTATGAGCCATTTTAAAGAGAGTGTAAAGACAGAAAAAAGGATATCTCTATGCAATCCATTGCCCTTTTTTATATGGATAACGTAAGTAAATAAATAAATGAAGTCAGTAAAATTAAGTAAAAATTTCTTTTTTCTTTTCTGGTGCTTAAAAAAAGGGTTTATTGATTACTGTTTAAAGAAATTAAAAAACAAGACCTGAAAATACCTTAGTATTGCTTTTCCAGCGTAATCTTTTGAGGATTATAGGATTTACTTCTCACAAAGGCTGAAGAAACTAAATTTAGGTTCCCAGTACCCTTTTTTAGAAAAAGATATGTTATTACCTTACTTCGTTAGTATTTAGTCCCTAAGTAAAAATAAATGAAAATTGATGAAACAAAACGTAAATATAAATACTGAGATCTGTTAGTCGGTTTGTAATTCCCCCCCCCTCAAATCATCTTAAACTTTGGATTGTGATTCGATAGAGTTATTTAAATTTAAAGATTAATTATTTTTATTTTTATTTGTAACCCCATTTTCAATGTATTTTAAAGATTATTTCAGTATATTACAGTTTGTTTCAATATAATCTTGTTTTAATGTCAACAGAAATTATTTAGCTGTACATATTATTATTTTAGTAAGTTTATTATATAAATAATAATTATATATATATATATATATATATATATATTATTATTATTATTATATTTGGTTAATGTTTTGTTAAATAAATAGAGCACAAATAATTAATACTTATCTTTTGACACTTACTTAAATAATTGTTTTCTTGAAAGAAAAAAAAAATATTATTTGTCTAATTTATAATATTTTGAGAAATGACTTAATAGAATATAAATTATGTAATTATTAGTAGCACGTAGAATCGTAAAAATAATTTAGAAATAGCTTGCATTTCAAATATTTCGTATCTTTTTTTAATTAAATTGACTGGAAGAGTGTATTAAATACTAATAAAAAGTTTTAAATTAATTTTTTTACTCTGATATTTCAGTTGAAAGAATATATAGCAACAAATTCAGAAAACACTAATGAAAATTAAAACTGAAATCAATTAAAAATTAGAAATGAAAGTATTCAGAAACTTACTAAAATTTTAAAATTAGATTTTTCTTTATAATAATTATATATACTTTCATAGTATACTTATAAAGTAATATTTCTTTTAATTTAAAATTTAATTTTCTTTTTCAGATATACTTATGATATATATTATTTACACATATATAAGGAATTTTGATAAAAAGAAAATTAAAACGTATAGCTACACTGTGATACTGAGACCCCTTCTATTGAAGTTATATTAAATTGCGGATGTTTTCTCTCTCTCTCTCTTTCTCTCATAGAGGTGTAGCAAAAATGTCCAATATACCATACGAAATAAAAATGATTATGGTAATATGGTTAGATGTTAATTCAAGCTAAGAAATAATAATTTAATTTGTTTTTCTTTAATGTGTAATGCATTTGGAGAACTTTTTTTACTGTTATTTTTGCTTAACTCATGTTTACATAAAAATTAAGTATTAGAATCAACAACTTATGGTGACTAATTTAATCATGAAACATTGATTTCTTTTCTTTTTGTTGTAATTGATTTTTTCCCATCTTTTTATTTCTTTTTGATAGCACATATTTTATTTGTAAATACATTTTTTAAGAATAAAAATTGTTGAACTTAGCACGTGAATAGAAAATGACAAACAAAAAAAAAGATAGATATTTTCACCGTTAGAAGGAAAATGAGAAAAAATGTGTTATTTTCTTAAAAAATTGAGAAACCTTTTTTTAAAGTAGTACTCTAATTTAAATAATCAGAAATACCCCTCTATACATAAGCAAATGCTGAGTTATTTTTGATTAAACATGTAATTTGAAACTTAATTACAAATGGCTTCAGTGTTTGATTATAAGCTCTAAAAACACATGTAATGTTTGAATTAGAAAGGGTTCTCGTAAAGGTTTACTTCGTAAACTTAATTTCTACCATTCAGAAATACGTTTGTAGTACCTTTTAGAGCTACCTCGATAAAAAAGTAAACTTTTAACCTTAAGAGTTAAATCATAAAACTCTAGTGATTCATTTGGTGAGATAAAGTCCAATTCACAATTAAAAATACTCTGAAATCCTCAAACGTGATCAGACTCAAACTGGTAAATATTTGACTCTGTTGAATAAAATACTTTTTTGTTTACTCTTAAATAAATCAACTATTGAGAGAGAAAAAACACGCTTTGTAAATATCATTATACTTTGCATGGTCTTAAGTTGCTGTGTTTATTTTAAAAGATGATGGAGGGATTTTTGTCCTTTTTGAAGACGATATCGAACATTTCTACTTTGAAATCCAAGTTGCTTTCCTTGAATTTCATTTTTATTATCAAAGTCTGAAAATTATTCTAGATATTCAGTCATAACTTGAAAGCTATTTGGCAGTTTTGCGTTTTAATTCATTAATAATCAGATATTTACTTATTAAATAGAATGCTATTTATAATTGTAAGGGATAATCACACTTAGATATATATTTTAACTATTAAGCTAGCAGAATTTGAATAGCTATTATAATCATGAAATAAATTTAATAGAATACTTTCACTGTTATTTGTCATTTTCTCATTTAGAATCATTATAAAATTAGAGAATTCTTTCTGTATAATTTATTCTTTTCTACAACGTAAACCAAAGAACTTGTATGGGTAGGGAGGAAGGGAAGGTAAAATATCTTAGATTTTTGGTTAGAACTATCGATTTTAACTTTCTCATTCAATTATTTCGCCATTTTTAATTTAGTTCATTGTGTTTTTAAAGCTTATTGAACATATTCTCCTTGTACCAAATATCGATGTATTTTGAAATATGTATGCATTAAAAATATCAAAATTTAAAAAATACTTCAAACTTCTAAGCCAATAAAAGTTAATTTCCTAAACTTGTATAATAAAATAAAATTAACTTTTTTTAACAATTTTTTGAGCAATTTAAATTCAAACGTATGCATATATCTAAGGAAAAAAATACATTTCTGAAGATCAGTGCATTTTGAAATTTCTAAGTCTAGTTGATTCTCCTAAAAATATAATCACATATTACGAAGTAAAAATATTCAAATTAATCTCATTTAAAATTAGTATACATGGAAATTTAAATTTAAGAGAATTGCCATATTAAGAAGAATTTCTCGAAAAGTACCGAGGAAAAATAAAAATTTTGAAAAAAAGATTAATATTTTTAGTGTCGATTACGAATACATGCACGTACTTACATACCATACACTTAGAAGAAAATGCTTTATCAGGGCAAATGCCAATTGCCGAGCTTCGTTGGTTCGTTCATATGAGTGATTTTCTTAGGGGGGAGGGGTGGAACATTCAGTAAAATTAAGAAAACAAACACCTAAAAGGAATATACTTTAACTTTTGAATAATGGAGTAAGTTGGTGAATTGGCAAGAGACTAGAGGCAAGCCAATTTCAAGTGTAGATTGCTTAGAGACTTTAACACCCAATGTTGTGTACAAATTAGAGTCAGCTTAATGAGTCTGGATCGACATAGATAAAGCCTAGAAAAGCTATTCAGTTCACTTATTAGTCCAGATTCAGTCTAAACACGGATTCTCAACATACTTTTATCTAGACAGTATCAGGCACTATTATGGCGCTGGAGGTGTGATGGTCCGGGTAAGCATGATGTTAGATGGGCTGCTGTATCAACCAAATTGCTAATTGTGACTAAAACAGAAAATTAATTTTTTGGGCATTAGTTTATTCAAATTGCCCAAAACATTCATTAAAATATAAATTTTAATTACATTACGGAAAGGGAAAAAAGACAATTAAAAGGATCGAACTTTAAATGTCTTAATTATTCAGAAATTCTAACTGAGAAAAATGTCAATAATTACAGATTGGGAGGTATTTCCTTAAAATTACGGGAAATTTTCTTTCAGATGCATTTTTTTATTAATTTGAAGCTATTTTTACATTTACAGATTTTTAAATATATTTAATTAGTTAAAATCTGTCTCACTCTCTAGTTTTATTTTCTTATTCAAATAAGTTAATTATTGAAATGTTCTATAGCAAATTAAAATATTCTAGATAAAATGTTTCACAAGAAACATTTTTGTTTTGTTTTATATATGCTGAAATTAAGTGTTATCTTTTTAGAAAAGATTAATTTTTCGAGAACGTTTGTGTTTCACTTCCGGATTGTCGTTCTAGTGAGAAGTAATTTAAATATTCAAATAAAATACTTTTATCTTTTTTGCTGCCTTATGTTTATTTTACTGAGGTAAATTAATTTTAAACTAATAATATGTAATTACCAAATACTCTGAAAACTTTTTCAGAAAAAAAATAATAATAATGTTATTTTATCAAGAAAATAATAAAGCATTACGTTCACTAATTTAAATCACTCTACAAGTGCCATAGACTTTCAAATGATTTTCTGAGATGATCATTAAGGTCATAAAAGACGGCTTAAAAAGAGGAAAATGAGTTTAAGTTTTGTTACTATAAGTATGTTTAATATAAGGCCATTTATTTTGAAATGATGGGACTGTACAGTTGCTGTACTAATAAAAAAGTAAAACAAATAATTCATGAAACAAGAGATGCAAACATTTAAAATTTAATAATCTTATTTGTAAAAATAATCATTTTTCACATTCAAAAGATATAGATCTCAGCAATTTTTTATTAAGAAAGTCAATGCATAAACAAGAATCTCAATATTTTCAAACAATTATTTACACTCCATGAAGCAATTTACCGAAAATTCCAGATGTATAATTATAGAAAAATATGCTTTGAGATCAATATCAATGTTGCAAATATAAATTTAAAAAACAATGCTTTCGAAAAACTTGAGTGGTAGATGAAACGAGACTTACAAGTTCAATCACTTGCAATTCAATTTTTCAAAGATATGTTTTATCTAATTGTATTCCTGTGTATATGCTCATAAATTTTCATGACTCGTAATCAATTCTTAGAAAAATGTTTTATTGGTTCCACAGCCTCTTTAATAAACTATAAGTTAACATTAATAATACTAAAGATCAAACTATATAGAGTATGAAATTATCACATCAATATATATTGTTTAGTAGATCATATACATTCCATGATACGATTATATTTTAATATGCTCAATGATTGTGTAATCCACATCGTTGATAAACTTTTGGAGTTTCTAATACTGGATACTAACAGTGTCTCTTCAAGGAAATCCCTATTATTTTTCAGAAATCTAAGTATTAATATTCCTGAATATCTGAAGAAGCAATAACGTTCCCGATTTCTGGAGTTTTCATAAAAAGGCGTTATTTCTAAGCAATATATAGTTGCTGCACTAATAAGGAAGGAAAAATAAAAGAACTTGAAACAAGATATGCAAACTTTTAAAATATAATTAACTTTTTGTAAACATAGCCCGTTTTTATGTTGAAAAATATAGATCTCAACAACTTTTAATCAATAAAATTAATTAATAAACTTAAATTTCAATAACATAAATTTCAATATTTGCAAATCATTATTTATGCAATATAAGGATATCTACTGAAAATTCCAGACGTGTGAATATAGAAAAATATATTTTAAGATTAACATCAGTGTTTCAAAAGCAAATTAAAAAGACAAAATATTCATAAGCCTTGAGTGGTAGAGGAAATGCGATTTATAAGTTCAAACACTAGGAATTCAATTGAATTCAATGTTTTCATTTGAAATGGAATTGCAACACTATTTAACGAATTTGATCTTTGTGTTGCAACACACTTAATTATAGATAAACAATTATGCAAGCTGTTAAACATTAAATTACATTTCAAAATATATTGAAGTAAAACATAATGTAGTTACTGAAGATGTAATTAATAAATGTAATTACTGAAATAAAAACCTTAATTATTTGAATTTACTTTTATTGTATTTTTCATCTTTCCATTTACTACTGTTACCGTTATCCAACACATATTTTTCGTAGAAAAACCAATTTTTTGAAAAAAGTTATTGGATGGCAGTAAAACTTCTTTCAATTGGTATTTACTTTATGGGTGCATATGAATTTTCTTGAGGCGAATATGACTTGTTAATAAAATCACAATTTTTTCAAGTATCTAAAAATTTCTTAATAAAATCCTTGGGCACTAAGAAAAAGACAGTAAATATGAGATTAACATTTCTCATTTGTCCATGTTGATTTTTTTTTCTAAATTCATCAAAATAGTTCTAAAAATTCTAAAGCACTTTAAGACATAATAATTTAATTAATAATAATTGTAGCGAGAGAAGTGGCAAAGAATTCCAATTTCCATACACCTACGCACATAAAGACTAAAATATTTTTATTTTAATATCCTTATTTCAGTTATCAGTTTAAATGTTTATAAGTAATTGATTAATTAAATTTAGCAGATAAATGTTCTATGCACAATCGAATATACATATCAGTAATACTCGTTAGTGGTATTAATGTAATACGTATGAGTATACTAATGTGAGATAGGTATGAGTAGTACTGATAAAAATGAGCTATATTAAATTTTAGTAGTAATAAAATAATGAATATAAAGCAGGTTTTATGTAAAATATGATTAGAAATTTTTTTCCAAGTTTCTTTTAGTTTTTAATTTTTCTATCAAAAGTAATCATTATTATCCCGAAACAAGAAAAATTAAATAAAATTAAGTTTACTTTATATAAGAAGATTTTGAAAAGTCTACTAATTATATATATTTTTAGAGTATCTTTATTAAGTATATTTATTTAAAATAAAATTTCATATATTTTGTCACTTTAAAACAAAGATACAAATTTTGGCTCAAGATTTTTCTCTAGACTACTAATACCATTTTGTTATACATAAAATATATCCATTGAAAAAACTAGACGATATATTCAAAAATAAAACAAAAATCTTTATCTCAGGGATTTTGAGTGAATTTCTGACCTTATATATATTTTACTCAGAAAAGATTCCTTTCTTCTAAAAAATTCATGGTTTTACGATGCAACATTTATGAGACATAGATGTCAAAAACGGTGTTGGGAAAAATGGGTTGGACCACTTGCATAGCACTAGAAGACGTCAAAGCCATCAGAAAATGAAAATGAAATGATAGTAACGATGCAAGAAGTAAATGGAATGCCATCAGGGAAGGTTGTAATGGCTGTGGCATCGTCAACACACAAAAGCACTGTTTGAGAAAAGGAAGTGATGTGTATGTGTGTGTGTTAAGCTCAAACAATGACACACTAAAAAAAGAGAGCTGCTGCTGAGATGTCGATTCCATTATATGTTATGGACTCTCAACAAGATACTCGAAAGATATCGCAGAGTGAAGTGCTTGAATGCTTCCTATTAACGAGTAAATATGCTTTGGTCTTAAATTTACGAACACTTCCTCACTCTGTTGGCCAGTTTGCACTGAATATGTGTTTCTTTTCTCCAATAAGCGGATGAAATATGTTTTTTTATTAATGCAACTCTATTTTATTTTTATATTTTAGTATTATTATGATGAAAATATTTCATGAAATATCATTTAGTTAAAAAAATAGAAGGGAAAAGTATTTAACGTATACTTTGGAGTTACTTACAAATGTATACATACTCATAAATGTAATAATATTTTTATTCCGTCCTGGAGTATGTGTTATACTTTATAATTCGAGTGTAAGAAAATATCTTATACATTCCAAAAGTCAAAGCTGATATGAAATCCCGAAAATTAAATAGGCTTAATAACGGACATCTCTCTGTCGTATACAATAATACCATCATATATATACAAATATTTGAAATAAGAAATATTGTATTTCAGGGGATAACGTACATTTATACTTTCTAACTGCATTTTTTAAAGTTGAAGTTATTTCAAACGTATAACACGCCCTTTTTTATGGAAAATTCTGACTGTACAATGCAATTCTCTTATCTTTTGAAGTTTATAAATAGTTTGTGTGTATGGATAATTAGAGTAGGGAATGCAATTAAACACGACATAATTAAAAGATCCTTTTTATAAAACATACTATATATACAATCTAGATGTAAATGAATTTTTATTTATAGATTTGAGTAATAGAGATGGTGTGTGTGTGTGTGTGTGTGTGAAAACATTAAACAGAATTCGCGCGCGTTGAAGTGCATGGAGATACAATGGAAACAGATTATGAGCTTTTCATATTTTCTCAATGATAAAAGTTCATATGTGTGTGGTGCATGTCATCTCTTTTAAATAAAAAGTATCGAAATGCATCTAGGAATCTTATTTTTTGCACTCATCTACTCTTTTCAGTTTTAAATCTATTTTTATATCCTGCGAATAACACCCTTCCCCCTAAAATGTTGATCATATTTTTGGGGTTAAGAGAGTCCTTCATACGCTTGATCATACGGTACATAGCAATGTCACATGTAACTAAAAATAACTAAATATATTGATACTTACCAGAATTCTCCCTTTTTGTTCTAACAATTTATTTTAATAACTGGCAAGCAATCTAACACAAATTTTAGAATTTATGATTTAAATTGTTGTTAGCTTAGAATTTATATTATGAAGTAACCAAATATGTCTGAAAATTTCTACTTTCGTATATAAAAAAAGCTGATCCAAATGAAATAGTCCCCACTAATATGAAAAGAAAAAAAAAGTACTGAAAAAGAAAAAGTATATAAAAACAGCAAGTAATTTATGGCAGACTGTTCGGAAAAAAATCCCTGAATTTAATTGTTTAATTCATTCTCTAATTTCCTTATTTCCCCTTTATTGCGTGTATTTTAGTTCGATAAGTGTGCCATTATATTTAATGGCACTGAGTACAACCGTTAATTTGTCTCCAAAGGAAAATTATTTAAATTAAATGGCAAAAATATATATTTAATTAGAATCAATGGGTTGTTGCATAATTTCTAACTAAAAGAACGAGAAATACAAAACTTAGATAAAAATAATTAAACGCCTTAAAAAATATTTTTCAAAAAACTTTAAAAAAAAATGTTTCTTTCATGATCCCATAAAGTTGCCTATGAGTTATTTAAAAGAAAAGAAAAACAGTATTGAAAAAACCAATTACGAACTATATATTTATTTTTTTGTAAGTTTCAATGACTGTGTTTCTTTTTGTTAGTTTCCAATTAATTAAATCTTTAAATAGAAAAAGAAAAAAATGTAGACCTGTATTTAGTTATTGAATTTTCATTTTTTAATGGATGTGAAATATATCCAAGCATTACAGTTTTATTGTCGTCTAAGCAAATTATTGTGTCAGTTTCAACAAACGTTATTTTTAGAAAACTCACCTTTAATATTTATGTTTATTTATGAGGAAATAACTTCATATCAACATTTCCCTTACAAAGAAGACTTTTTTAGACTTTTTTCATTATAAATTTAATATAAAAGATTTTGTTTGTTAAAGAACTTATGAAATTGTAATGCTGTAGCTTAATTTTTTTACTACTTTGTTTAAAGAATTGAAAAACTCAGCACACATATTGCACATATGTATTGAGTTGTTTGGAAAGCAGTTTTATTTTTTGCTAAGAGTTATAGACTTGGTTGTATCTTTTTACAGTCAAATTCCCATTCCCATTAAATATGGACATTTTCAGCATAATTTAGTTTTTTTTTACTATTGAAACGATAACAATCCTATACAAGAAAGAAAAATATTATTCAATACATATGGATATGAAATATTGACAGAAAACCAGTGCAAAAACTGGTTTGCAAAATTTCATTTCGGTAATTTTGAAGAAAATGGCCCAAGTTCTCAAAGGTTAGTTGAAGCTGATGAATGCTTTGATTGTTGCCAATCTCCAAATAATAACTTTAGAGTTTTCCGAGAGATTCAATTCTAGAATTCGACCATCCATGATCACATGAAAAGAGATGGCTTAATTTCGTTAACTCGACGAAATGTTTGCACCTGTTCGTACAGAAAAAAGAAAATTCTGCGTTTCACTGTCCCTGTGTGATTTTCTTCCCAAACATCAAGAAAATGTTCTATTTCTTTAAGAGAAGCATCTCTAGCGACGACAAATGGATTGTCTACAACAACGTGAAGCTCAAGAGATTATGGAGTGACAAAGAAAAATCGAAGCACTTCACAAAACCGAAATTCGTCAAAATAGGTGATAATGTCCGTTAAGATATCAAAAGAATCATATTTTCTTTTTTTTTTCTTGAAGCACAGGACAATAACCCGATGAATTCTGAAGTGTAATGTCTTCAAATAGATAAATCGAATGATTCACTTAAATAAAAATTCCCAGAATGTATTAACATAAAAGATATAATATTCCACCAAAATAATGCGAGAACTGCATGGAAGTTTTCTTTTTTCCCCAAAAGTTTTGGAGCTTGGATAGGATGCGCTACTACACTCACCATATTCTCCAGATGTGGCACCCTTAGGATTACTACTTTTTCGGATCTCCAAAAAAAATTAATAAACAAGACTTTACTTCAAATGACATCATCAAAAATAACTTAGATAAGTTTTCTCGTTTTGAAAGATTATAAGATTTATGGTTGTAGAATCATTCTTTCCCAGACAAATGGCAAAAAGTATTAGATTAAAATGGAGAATATATAATTTAATAAAATATTTGTACTCTATAAGAAAACCGTCTTTCATTTTTTGCATCCCTCTCTCTGAAAAACGAAATTGCTTTCCGAAAAACCTAATAAGATACGTTTCTTAAAATCTCAAATTACATACTGCAATAGCTTCAGGCTAAATTGTTAAAATATTTTTTGCTTCCATTGTTACTGAAAGTTATTTATGCATAAACTAATATTACTGAGAGTTATATCAAATTGAATTTATCAACATCTACAGATGGAATTCCCTTTTTGTAATATATATATATATATATATGCAATATATTTACAGTAGGAAAATTTTCATTTTATTAGTAGTGATGAAATGGTCGTGGCCGAAAACTTAAAAAGAGGCTTGTTTGTGATCACATTGTTTATTTGAGTATGCTTCTCATATTCAGCCAAAAATACAAGTGAGGGATTATTCAATTAGCAAGTATTTATATATAGGGAAGAACCGGGAAAAGTACATTATAAAAATACAGTCACGTGTCTAGGTGAAGGGAATAACTAGTTATTTATAAAAATGACATCATTGTTTAGGGAATATTAATCCCTAATACTAAAAGCACATGAAAACCATTAAGAATCCTATATTTCTTGGAATCGCTAATAAATCTATCAAATTTCAAGGTCTAAAGAATTAGTAATAAACCAACATGATTTAATGCTTGAGAAAGAGATGCGTTTCGAAATAGAGTATTAGGATTTATGAATTAGGTGTTATGAATAAAGGATATTGGAATTATGAGTTGATATTAATTTAAGTTATTACATATATATATATATATATATATATATATATCTTAATACAAAATAGACATTTTAGTGTGATGTTCTTATTTTATTAAGCCATGTAAGCCTCCGATAAGCAAACCTTTTAAAAACCCACGTCAGAGTTAAAAGTACTTAAAAACAGTTCCATTAGCAAGCCATCCATAGAAATATGAATGATATTAATAGTTTTATTTTATTTTTAAGAATGATTTAAAAGGTTTTTGCTGCGCTTTTAAAGAAAAATATGACATTTGCATTATCTATACATAGTTACTGAAAAATTATGAATTTTTAACTCCTTAAATTATTTTCTCTGTACTGTTAGATCTTATTAAAATTCTATTTAACGGTACTAATTTGTTTTTAATAATTTGGTTTTTGAAAAATTCTTTCCTTTCAACGATCCTTTCTTCAATTTTTTCTTTCCTTTCCTCTTTCTTTCCAACGATAATAAATATAAATGGTAAAATAACGGAAAAAATGAGACCGAGTAAGAGTGTATTTTTCAAATTCTACTAATAGTTCACATTCCCCCTATATATATACATATATATATATTTATTTAAATATCTTGTTCAAATTTTCAATCGTTAAAAAAATACTTCCTGTTCATCCATTCAAGTTCAAAAAAATTCATTTTTTTAAACTTGTAATGGATGTCACTTGATATTAATGCAGTTTTTCAAACATAAAATCCATTAATTAAAATAAAAAATGAATAAATAGTAACAAACAAAAATAATAGTCCAACAGCATATAAAGAAAGGAAAATTGTTCGTTGTGTCCCTGTAGCGCAATGGATAGTGTGTAGGACTTTTAATCCAAATATAGTGGGTTCGAATCCCACCTGAAATGGCCTAATTTCTGAAGATGTGATTTATTTTTTTACTATATTATTTCATTAGAATTTTTTAATTTAATGAATGAATAAATAGCATCAAACAAAAAAATAGGCCAGCATCATATATAGAAAGGAAAATGGAAAATTGCAAGAAAAGTTGTTTTCTATTTTGTCACAATATTGTGATTCTGTCATATGTGTATATACATATGCCAGAATTTATAGTACAGGATATTTCTATCAATTATAAATATTTAAAAATATATAAAATGTTTCTTTGTTGAATGAAGTAGGAATTGACTTATTTTTTTTTATATTACTTGTTCCTACATCACTTTATCAACCTTAATAGTAACCGAACACGCCATGTTTTTTCCCGCGATTTTTACCCCAACTTGCAACTTCAAATCTTCTTATACTGAGGTATTAGTCCTGTAAACAGGAAATACATCGGAACGCAATATCTGTGCTCGCCTTCGTCAAAAGGCAATTGCAGTTTACAGCTTTTAACCCTTTAACAGCCGATTTAAAATAACGTGATTCACTCCCCGGCGCCACCGTTTCATACATAGGCACGTGTGTGCTGTGTATTGGAGAGAAAAGGAAAGCTTATAAAAGCAAAAATTTTCTCTAGAACGAGTAGATCCTTCTCAAACCCTGTGCGTGTGTGTGTTAAAGTCATTTTATGGCATTCCAAAATTTTCGGAATAGTTTTAATTATAGCAGCTCAGAAAAAAAGATAGTAGTTCGTAAAGACGTACATATACGTCCAAGAATATAGCACATAGAGTGAGTGAGACGTATATATACGCCGGTGGCAGTTAAGGGGTTAAGTTCTAAATATCTGCAGCACCTTCAAAGGTATAATTGATTTCTCAATCTGAAATTTACTGTAAGAAATTAAGTGTAAGCATATAGTATATTTTTCCAAAATTATAAGTGCATAATATCTCTTACTTTGAATTTTACTCAAACCATAAACTACGGCAAATCATTTTATCTTATTACAAGGAGACACACAACATGTATTTTTTTTAAGGTTTACTACTCTAAAACTGTGAATTTTGCTAAATATTGACAATTACTTTTATGATTTCATTTTATAGGCCATCTTATTAGATTTATAAAAATACTAAGTTTAATATTTTCCGTTCACCAGAACAAAAACTACAAGTGTTTTAGTAAAAGCAGAAGTCATTACTTTAAGCAAGATGTCATACTTTAAAAGGCGTTTAACTCGAAATGTGTTTTTTTTTAAATATTCAAACAGGGCCAGCGATCGCTAAAAGAGTTTTGAAAATAATTAACTCAAATTTTGTGTGTGTGTTCTGTATAATAGTAGAAGTGTTTTAACCTTCAGATTCATCAATCACTTTCTTATTAAACAGGACACTTATGTTAATATAATTACTGTTTTTATAAGCAATTTCATATAATAACTGTGATAAAGTGCTCTAGGTTTTGTAAAAATTAAAATATCTCTTATCCTAAAGGTCGTTTTAAAAATGAATAACATAGCAACACATCAGAATTGAAAATTTGTTCATAAACCGTTTACAATATATTTTATAAATTTTTACTAAATTTTTCCCATTTTAGTATAATAATATAATTTATTTTTCTCTTTTTAATTTTAGCATATTTTTCTTAAAATGTCTTAACAAATCTAAAAACAACAAAAATCTCCATAACTCCGGTTTTAAAAATAAAAAAAAGTTGTCGCAAGTGATCTGATACTTTAAACAGATTTTATCATGTTTTAACTTTAATTAGTATTAACTATTAATTGAGAGAATCACATTTTAAAATATTTTTACGAACTATTTTTATTTATTTAAGTTTCCATAACTTCAAAAAAAATTATTTTTTTAATATTAAAGAAAAATCAATATATATATATATAATATCATTAATTTATTGCGTTCATTCAGTATACTCTATCTGGAAACGTTTTTGATGAAGGTGATGGTTTTGAAACATAGAAAAAAAGTAAATAAACGAACTATTATACTGAAATTATAAGTCGCAATCTTTTTAACATTTTAATTTCTTTTTATGTAATTACTGAAATAGAGTTAAAGAAATAATGAAATACGTTAAAAATACTTTTCTGGAAATGTGAATGCATAATAGAGCTCTAAAAATAGTTTAAATTTATTTTCGTGTAAATTTCATGAATAAATGAATATAAAAAACCAGTTTAACTTGTAGAAAGGATTTAACTTTTCCTTTTATTTTAAATTTTAATTAGTGCAAGGTAAACTAGAAACAGGAGGTTTGATTTTACCCTACTTAATGTGTTTAGAATATTGGCTTAAAGTGTCTCACATTAATCTAGAATTTCGTCCAGAAAGTATATGCGTGATTCATTAGTTCAATATTAAAGTCAACGCTTCAATTAATTAATCTAATATATTCTATAAAGTGTTTTCAATAAAATTCACTCAAAAAAGTAAGTCATTAAAAGTATTTTGAAAAAAGTCGTTAAAAGTATTTTGAAAGATATTTCATTATTAAATTCAGCATTCTCAGAGTTTTTAAGGATTAATTGTTATTTTCGTATTTATAATATGATGTATTGCAGAAAAAAGTAAAGTAAAAAAAATAATACCCAAAAGGCATTACCAATATACCATAAACGGGATACAATACTATTAACATTAAAGAAAGGAATTGCTGAAAATGAAATATATCAGTTTAAACACTAATACGACTTTATCAAAGAAGAAATGACTGCAGTATAAAGAGGCAATTCAAAAATAACCATTCAAAGAAGACTAATCAAATTCTTACCTTTAATTTTTTTTCTAGATTCTCCAAAAATACACACAGATATTTTTTACGGAGGCAGTAACTCACTTTCAGATTTTACCCATCTTTTTCTGTGATCGTAGATCATATTATAAAGACTCTTTTGATTTGAAGGAATAGATTTTGCTATTTTTTTTCTTATTGATGGAATCATACAAAATGGGGCATTATAAACTCCTGAAACACTCCGGAAAATCTTTTCGAATGCGTAGTGGCACCATTTCTCACTCCAAGTGAGTGAGAAGCCTTCACTTTCAAAAATCATTCCCACTGAAGCTTGAGGCACTTCCACCAAGGAATTTTATGTTATTCGATTTCTCTTAGGAGGTGGGAGGGAGTTACTTTCTACGTTTGTTTTAAACTCTTTGTTGCTAGGATACACATGTATCTTTTTATATATTTGTTTTTTCTTTATACTTATTTGTCAGTGGTATTCATTTTATCTTCTAGATATGTATTTCCTTAGCTCACTTGGATTTCGCTTCTAAGAAAAATTGCTACTGATCACTACAAATGAATACACTTCTTTATTAATTCCAGTTTCGGGGCATTTAATAAATCATTTCCATTAATCTAATTTTTTGTTGAACATTTTGTGGTATACAAGTATTTTTAACACGCTTTTATAAGTTTCACTTGCATGTAACGGAATCTTAGAACTCGATTTTTACCCACTTAAAAAGATCGGATTCATTCGAAATTTCGCACAATTGTCAAGGACCGATGACAATACAATAATTTCATAATTTTGTTCCATTGTCCTTTTCAGGATCGTCAGGAATAAGGAAAATCAGATTTGGCGACAAATCCATATATCACGTCCAGATTTGGCGACTTATTGCATATATCATTTTTAAATTTGGCGACTAGTTCCATATACCATTTTCAGACATGGCGACTAATTTCCTACATCATTTCCAGATTTGGCGACTAAAAGAATAAGGTGTAACCCTAAAGTGTTTTGAATTTAACGCTAATTATATATGCAAGTATAATATACACTTGCGGTTAAAAGAAATAAAACAAACAAAAGAAGTGTTCTGTATCTGAGAAAGTGGAGGGTGGGTGTGTGTTAGCAAATTCTAACCATAATATAAACATTTTTCTGAAAATGAAAATAAAAAAAAAAGGCACGAGCATGTGAAAAAAAATAATTTGCGTTCTAACTGCTAAATATTTTTTATTTTTATAAAGCAATACGCTTAGAAATGATGATACGAATTAACATGAAAGGAACACGTTTAAAAGGTGATAAATGTGTGACTTTCCGAGGAGCTAGAGACTTGAAATTCGGACTATAGCTCGGAAGTGGATGACAATGCATGAAAATGTGAAAAAAGAAAACAAAAATAAAAAGGATGAATTTTATAATTTTTAATCCGTAAAAAAACACATACATTAAAAATTTTTGTAATTCAAACTCTTTTTTCTTTACACACTTTTATTTGTTTGACCTGTTCAAAAGAGACGGAATCTAACATAACGATCCGAGGCCTCTCAAACGGAGAGAATAAATACATTTCAGACCCGTTAATTAATATCCATTGAAGAGCAAGACTAATTCCACAGCCACGTAATTCCAGCTTCAAATATCAAACTCAAGGATAAATTCAACAATGAATAAATGATAGTTTAAAAAACTAAAAAACACGCTTTTATTGTAGTTCGAACTAAAAAATGAAAAATAAATTATAGTTTGAAAAAAAACTAAAAAACACGCTTTTATACTGAATTGAACTAAAAAGTAAAAAAATAATTCTTAATAAAGAATAAAATGATTAACGAGAAAATGAAATGTTTTTGGGGTAAAAGCGTGGGTGTTCTATAAATGTATCAATTGTTATAATTTCTAACTTCTATTCCGAAAAGCTGAATTAGTGTAAAAATGTAGTACAAAGCACCCCACGCTTTTACCACAATGTCATTCATTTTCTCGTTAATCATTTTATTCTTTATTAAGAATTATTTTTTTACTTTTTAGTTCGATTCAGTATAAAAGCGTGTTTTTTAGTTTTTTTTCAAACTATAATTCATATTATGTTTTAAAGTATACTTATGCAGTTATAATACAATAATACTACTTACGTTTCTGATTTATAAAAAAAAGTTTTATTTAGATCTTTTGTTTTTAGAGCATTATGCCAGCATTTTTGAAACTGTGGGGCGCGTCCCCCTAGGGGGGCGCAAGCATATTGAAAAGTCGAAAATAAAATATTATTTTAAAAAATTATTAGTTTACTGAAAGGAAAATACATTCTGACATAACAGAAAAATAAAATGCGTATATTTACATTGATTTAATACATTTTTAAGTACATCAGTACTGCAAAATGTATTTGATAATTAATTTAACAATACCATTTTAAGAACAAGTTTAACAATTGCCAGTGATCCCATGGGCTTGTCATGTATAAGATTATATAAAAAATTTTATACTTATCTGCTAAATTACGGTTCATAATTAAAGTTGCAATGTAGCTTTTGCGTCAAAGTACATTATTATTGAATTCAACAGATTGTTATTGCATGGAGGAGAGGGGGGACGGTGAAGAAAATTTGACTGAAAATTGCGAAAATGAAAGTTTAAAAAGCACTGGATTATGCGATTTATTTTTAAGAATTCTTTAAAAAAAATTGTGAATATTTTTTGTTGTTGTTCTGATCACATCTGAGTAGCTTAAAAAACTATAGATTTTTATTTCTTTTAGCTAAATTTTGTACTATGTAAGAAAATAATAGTTAGGGAAATATATTCAATAATATATTAAAATAAGGATTTTATCAGCATTGCCCAATATCATAAACTAAAAGCATTGTTTAAAAATACATGATTGCTATCTGGGATTAAATAACATTAGATGCAATTTTTTCGACGTCAAGTCAGTATAGAAAATGTTTCTTCTTTTAATTTTAGAAAGTTAAAGCCTAATTTTTTATTGATTTACGACTCAATTTTGTATGCGTTTTGCATGCGTATTTTAAAATGGTGTTGATTGCAATAGAAGTGAATTTTATGATATGAGTAATATTATAAAATATGACAGAGATAAACAATTGTATCCTCTATTTATAGTGCTTAAAATTTGACTAATTTCAAAATATTTGGATTAGTTTTTAATTATTTGCGCTTTAAAGAACTACATTAAAAATGCAGAATTCATTTCTTTTACAAAAAGTAATAAATATATAAGCCTACTTCAAGGATTTTATAACTTTAACCACGATTGTGTGACGAGCATAACACCTGATTTGATATCTTCCTCTCATAAACTGCGTATCACAGCTTTAAAAAAAATATATTTCCTAGTTTAATTTAAAATTTAGCATTCTATATTATTTTACACGGACCGTTATTGGTTTCTAGACTCGAACCTGCTAATGGCCTTGAATATTAACCATCTTATGCTTACCACACGACCGCTCTCTATAAAGAATTATTTTTTAATAAAACACACTAAAGACTACATTACAAAACTTTTAAAAGCTGATTGATAATACATACTTGTTTTTATTTAGAATTAAAATTTTGAAAATTTTATTAATAACCATTAAAATGCATACCTAACTATACAAAATTAAGTTTTCTAATTAAGGGCAAAATACTTTTTCAAAATAATTATTATATAGCCAAATATTTTCAATATCACACCACCCAAGCTTTATATTTTCTTTTTAATTAATTTTTTGAATAAATTCAATAAAGAAAAATAATTATTATTTGTAAAATATATTATTGAGGGGGGGGGAGCTTTATAGGGTCGAATATATCAAAGTATTTATTTTTTATGCCCTATGCTATACGGGACAAAATAAAGTGCATAAGTGACACAAAATTCATTGAATTTTATTCACATGCGAAAAAAAAAAGGTACATAAAAAAATTTAATTCAATTCCTGCTTAGATCAACAAAGAAAAACCTTATTTTAGTTAATTAAATTTAATTATTGAATTAATATTTGAAGGAACTGTTTTAACATCACAAGTGCCATTCACTTCAATTTAAAAAAATATATTTGAAGCCAAGAAAAAATTCGTAAGATTACTTACTAGCGCCATCTAATGGTGCTGGTTCTAACTACGTCAGAAATAACGCAGAATAAATTTTAAATTAAAAAGTAAAATTTAATTATTGAATTAATATTTGAAAAAAACTGCATTAAAATCTAATGTCATCCACTACAAGTTTAAAAAATGTATTTAAACGTCAGTGGATGGATAGAAAATATTTTATTAACGATTGAAAATTTGAGCAAGATATATTTATATATAGGGAGAGAGTGAACTAATATTAAGATTTGAATGAGAACCATTCCGCTATTTTAATGCGATTTGCTCCATAACGATATTGTGTGTGATGCCGATGTTTATATTATTTTAACCTTCATGTATACGATCAAAAAAGTTTTCTCAAAACTAACTCTCCGATATTAAAACTATTTCAAAAAATTCAATCTAAAATAAATCAGTCGAAAATAAATTGTTTTTGCTCGATCCTTTTATAATGATCACAATCTCTGGAAACGAAGAAAGGAAGATTTTAGATTAGAGGATTTAAAGAAAAAGATTGAACAGTGAAAGTTATTTGTTCGGGAGAAGCAGTGGTTAAATAAAAATTTAGAAAGAAAATCACACGTACAAACAAAATAGCATTTTTTCTTCGCTCAGTAGCTCCTTGAAGATGTATTTAATGGAAGAAAAAGTTTTAGCACCTTTTTTAACAGTTTTTCTTCGTAGAAAATTGGAAAATTTTTTAGCTATTAGGTGATATGGGATTACACACACCAAATATATTTAGCTGAATTAAGTATGTTTAAGTATAGATTTATTTAAAAAAGTCACACGTTTTCATCCAAAAATAAAACTATACAAAAACAAATTACGTAATAATGTATTGTAACCAGTATACACTACGATGTAAGTGTACCGAAAAGCAACAATTTTTTTTAGAACAACACCAACAAAACAGTACCTTAAGAGAAATAAACAATCTATTGAAATGAGTTGATTATTATGTTAATGGATTATTGTGTCTCGCAATAATGCGTTTATTATTTTTTATTGTTTAGTTAGATTGATTGAAGGGGCCTAATAATGAAAACTAATCAGTTTTTTTAAAAGTCTATGCAATTTAAGTTACTTAATATAACTCTCTTTTAAAATTATATTAATTTTAATTATATTAGGTAATAAGCCGTGTTCTTGTTTGTTAAGTAATTATTTGGGAGTTGGGTTTTTTTTTTCCAGTTTTTAAGAATAAATAATAAAAAAATTGTTGGGATAAATTCTTTAAAAGAGTATTAAAAATGTTTGCCTATTGTAAATCTTCAGAAATTATATTGAATATGTGTAATCAATAACTGTATAATTGCTTTAATTATTATTATACTTCTTGAAAAATCAAAACGTGTAAGAATATTTCAAAAAATAGTTAATTTATCAATTAGGATATAAATAAAAACTTTTTTAGATCAAAAATTCAGAATTTGATTTTTAAGTATCTTATACAGAGAATATACAGTTTTTAAGTATCTTTAATCCTTATTTTTAGCAAATAATAGCATAACCATCAAAAGAGCTGGTGCCTCTTTAAAAACTTCCGTGTTTCACATTACAGATTAGCACAATTCAAATTAATGTTAATGGCTCCAAGAGATTAAATTAAAATGTTAAAACGATTAATGTGTATAAATTATCATAGCCAAGATGTGTTATCCATCAAAATGTATAAATTAATTAACACGCTGTTAATAAAGTTAATTAGTTTAACATATCATTAACATAGTTCCTTAGGAACAAAAATTCTAAAACAGAATTTCTCCATTATAGAATACAAATTTTTTCGCATAACTGAATTTTTTTCTCACAATTTTCTGAAATTTCAAGTTTTAAAAAATTATGTTAGTAAATTTCTAAAATGTATGGGAATTTAAATATGTATATTCTCTGATATTAAATGATTGTTTCAATTTTTTGACAATAAAACATTTTCTACCCAATACGTTTCAACTTTTCTTACACAAACAATAAATAATTATTTTCTCCATTCCACAAATAAGAAGTTTAAAAATAATATTAATACTTTGAAAAATATGTTACACAGAAAAGAAAAAATAGTGAAATATAATATACCAAACTTTTTAATATAAGTATTCAACATTTTACTAAAACCCCCTAGCTTTAAAATTTCCTGCAAAGTCCTCCTATTGTCAGGAAATATTTAAGACAAAATATTCTGTTGGAAATCGTGGAATATAAAAGGATGTATATTAAATTATACATCGTGATTATTGGTTCATTCATTACGTGGTGTTAGGAAAAGAGAAAAACCTTATAAATCACTTGCGTGGAAGAATTGATGTACTATGTAGGGTTCTCAACATTTTTTCCCCCGAATATCTGCAGGACCTATGATTGAAATCAAATAAAATGCATAGCAAAAGCTGTTGTGACTGTTTTCAGCCAACTTCTGCAAAAAAAAAAATTATTCTTGTAGCCGAAAAAGTTTGTTTTAGAAGTTAATGAGCCATGTTAATTAAATTAATTAGTTAATTCATTGACATGATAATTTAATTATCTTTGATTTAATAATATTGATACTAATTGTGTCTAGCTGTGATAAAAATTGAGAAATTTAGTAAGGGTGTGTGTGAATTAGTTTTTTCTTTCTCTCTTTTAGCAACTGAACAAAAATAATGAATTATTTTTATTAGAAAAGATGAATATCTATATTTTCTTGTAATTAAAATATAATAAGGATTTATATATTTAATTGAATTTTATATGCAATCCTGTCAAATTTATACGGTTAAATGAGTAAAATGTTGAAAATTTGAGAATGCTGATACAGAATTCGAGGATAATTTAAAATGTATAAAAATTGATAATATTTGAATCTATTAAGGTGATTATAACCTGCAACAAACAAAATAAATATCTTATAATCTTAGTTTAACATAAACTTTTTAACATGTTTATATTAGTTAAATATCATAAAAATTCTAAAAAGTAATACAAATTTTATATACATATTATAATTTACTACAGCAAAAACTTGTAAAATAATTGTTTTTTAAATGCGACAAAGTAACAGCATTGATTAAAGATTTTTGAAATGGTTTAAGCAAAATGGGGTAAAAATTAATCTATTGATAAATTTTATAAGCTTAGATGATGACATATAACGATTTTCTGGCTATACAACACTATAATCCCGTTTGAAACATATTGATTTCATAAATTAGTCACAAAGCTAAGATATTATATGATATAGAAATGAAATGTAAGCAAAAAACATACCTGTTTCCACAAAACATATAGTTATTGAGTGTAACCTAATTAATTAGTCAGCAATTTAGATTTAAATATATATTATACTCCTATATGTGCAAAAATGCTATAGTAAGACTGTTTTTCTTTTTAAAAACTCTTTTCAAATTCAGATGCAAAGAAAGCATGCATTTTTAGCTAGAAGTTAGCCACGAAACTCATCTTGCCTTAGAATTTTAAGAGAAAATGTGCATGAGAATGCTAAAGAAAGAGAATTTGTTCACTTTTATTGTAAATATTTTTAAAATAATATAATATATATATATCAATTATTCAGAAAAATCAATCTTCATAAAACTCTGATAATTTTCCTTTTTGACATTATGGAATTTTAATAAGAACACTTTTAAAACCATGTCAAAAATAGATGTGTATTCATTCAGCTATAAGTGGAAATCAGTTTAAAACGCCAAACTATGTATCCCATTTATTTTCTTTATTTTTTTCAAAATAGAAATTTTATACCAAAGTAATATGTAACATACCTTACGTTAGTATTAAGGACCAGAGCTATATTTACCCAAGCAAATAGCTAAATCGCGATTTGTCAGCTGCTGCAGTCGGAAGAAAATAAACTGCGTGCAGCTGAGTTGCACGTACAGAGAAAAACGCCATCCTTCATTTTGATATCCGTTTGGTATCAAAGAATGCTGACTATTTGATTCAGCGATATGTCACGTAGAGGACCGGAATAAAAATACACTTGCAAACTTCCTCTATCCACTTATATATTTCTTTTCCCAAGAGATAACACTTATTTATTGAAAGAAATCCTATTACATTTAAGGTCCATTGTACTGCAATATACGTGACAAAACAATATTTGGATTAAGGTATCCGACTACTCTAAAATTGCGATTTTTGCCAAAAATTTAAAGTATTTTTTATGTTTTTATTTTATAGACCATCTTATTACCTTTATAAAAATACTAAGTTTATTATTTTCCGTTTTCTAGAACAAAAACTACAAGTTCTTTAATAAAAGTATAGATGCCATTACTTTAAGCAAGCCGTCATAATTTTAAACGCGTTTTACTGAAAATGTGTTTTTTTGAAAATTCTCAAACGGGGACAGAGATTGCTCAGAAAGTTTTGAAAATAATTACCTGAATTTTTTTTATTAAGTCCTGTATAATAGTAAAAGTATTTTAACCTTCAGATTTATCAATCACTATTTTATAACAAAATTTACCAGTCCCTTATGTTAATATAATCACTTTTTTTTAGCAGTTTCATATAATAACTAAGATAAAGGGCTCTAGTTTTTGTAAAAATTAAAATATATCTTATCCTGAATGTCATTTCAAAATTTAATAACATAGCAAAACATCAGAATTGAAAAATTGAAAATTTGTTCATAAGCTTTCGTACAGAATGGGCCCCATTTATGATATTTTTTGTAAATTTTTACCATTTATTCCATTTTAGTAATAATAATTTCTTTTTCTCTTCTTAATTTCAGCATATTTTTCTTAAAATGTACTAAACAAATCTAAAAACTACAAAAAAAATCCCCATATATTCATTTTTTTTAAAAAAATTGTCGCAAGTAGTCGGATACCTTAAGTAGAATTATTCCAATTAAAATAGCTTTTTCATATATTTGGCAAGTTTTGTAAACCATATATCAACATTACAAATAATGAATAAACGCTATAAATAAATACTCTCTCTCTAATTACTTATTATAGACAATCTTTAATTAAAATGTATCTATTTTAATGTAATTTTATATTTTCTACATTTCGAAAAAAGTTTTGGAAAAGGGTACATATTTATGTCTTAGATAGTACTAAAGAGTGATCCATTATTTAAATTTTACACTTGTATTTTTAAAAAGAACATAATTCATTAATACACACACAAATATATATATAGTTGAAATGTAAATTTTTTATCCGTACATATAAAATATTCATGATACTAGAAATTTAAATTATGTTTTATTGAAGAGAAAGATAGTATATATGTGAGGGACATTTTTAATTGTATTTATTTTAGAAATTAAGCGTTGTTTGTTCAAATATTTGCTATTCTACGTCATTTTGATTTTTGAATTTAATCTGTAAAGATTTATTCAAAATAAATTTCTTATAAGTAGAAAATTACTTTTATTTGCTTTTTGATATAAATAAATAATAGTCTTGATGAAAACCTTCTGTTTTGCTCGAGTAAACTTAAAGTAAGAAATGAAGAATAATGACAATGAAGAAAAATTTTAAACAAAAATAAGAGAAAAAAAAAATCCTAGATGCCGTAAAAATATTTAAGATATTTTCTGTCTATCTTTTTTCATACTCCGTGCAATATAATTCCAGACTATATTTTTAATTTAGAATATTTTAATTTTTCAAAAAAAAATGTCTCATGGAAATTAAATTTTTAGAACTCATAATTTATTTGCTAATAAGGTTGTTTTTAGATGATAAAATGAATAACATCATAAAAATACAGTTTACTCTGAAGAGCTTTATTAAAATAAGTTCAAACATTTTGAATGTATTTATCCTAGTTGTGAGAATTATTTTTTGGCGCCAATCAATAAATTATGAATTTAAGATACTTGACTGCATTCCCCCTCGTTTCATCCTCACTAGACATTGGTACTAATTAAAATAGATGTTAACAAAGTTATGAGCCTACAAATCTGAAAAGTGTATGAGACGAAACAGTTTCTAAGTTTCTAGTATACCATGTCCTGCAAAATATAATTTCTAGCCAAATATTTGCGGGGTCTAAAAATCGGCGCATGACCATTTAGTACGCAGAATGATCAGTCTATAGAGACACATAGAATCATTTGTAAAGGCTTTCATTCAACACTCCAATTGCCATCCTTACATTATGAATATTTTGGTACGTTGAAAAGTACTTACGAGGATTTGAAATGTGTATCACATTTGTTGTACGTATACATTTTGCGCAGCCGGTCCTTTAATTATATATCATTCTTTAAAATGTAGATGTAGTACAAGTAAATTATTTATAGGTATTGGCTGTGAGGGAGATTGTATTTGTAGATATAAGCTGAGGCATAAAATTAGATGCATTGCAGAAGATCTATTTTGAGTAGGGGTCTTCAATCCGTGGTTCACTTAAGTGCCCCTTCCCTTTCTTATTTGAATATGAGGTAATTTCAAAAAAAAATTGCCTGGTCTGCTTTTTTGTCGTAAAAAAAGGAATTTTTTTTTGTCATTCTTGATACTTAAAATATTTCATCCATGTGTATGATATATATTTAAGATAAAATTTTATTGAAATGACGAGAGAGAGAGAACCTTTCAAGAATTCAACTTTATCCTAAATAGTTTTAAGTAAAAAAAAATTGTCAATGCATAAAATCACAGAAATTTTTGGAAAAAGTGGTTGACTTGTATGCTTAACATTTTGCAATATATATATATATACACTCAAGAGCCAAAACACACATTATGACCACCTGTCAATAACGAGTTGGCCCACCTTGGGCGCGCAACATAGCTTCAAACCTCCTTGGCATGGATGCCACAAGTCCTTGGTAGATGACCGGAGACAGATTGTAACAGATGTTTAAGCAACGGTCACTCAAATCCAAGATATTGCGAATTGGTGGTCTTTGAACTCTGAACTGCCGTCCCATGACACCCCAAATGTGTTCTATCGGATTGAGATCCGGTGAGTAAGGCGGCCAGGACATTGACTGGAATTTAGCATCATGTTCCTGGAACCATTCCAACACAACTTTAGCCTTGAGACACAGGACGTTGTCCTGTTGGAACATTCCATTTCCAGCTGGAAAAACAGAGGCCATGTAAGGGTGCAACTGGTTCGCAATGATGTTCAGATACCCTGTAACATTCATGGTCTGCTCTACCACAACCACGGGTCCCAGAGACGCCCAAAAGAACGTCCCCCAAAGCATAATACCGCCACTACCGGCCTGTGTACGACCTACCGTACATTGAGGGAGAAACTGTTCGCCTGGAAGACGGCGTATCCTGACACAACCATTGGCGTGATGAATGACAAACCGTGATTCATCTGACCAGGCAACTCTCTTCCACGGTTCCATAGACCAGTCGCGATGTTCCTGGGCCCGGCGCAGTTGGCGATGACGCTTGGGCAGCAAAGGCAACGAGTGGGACGTTTGCTGCGTATCCCCATATCCAACAGTGTCCGCTGAAGAGTGTGATCCGATACTATTCTACTTGGCCCTACATTGTATTGGGCTGTCAGCTGAGCCACTCTCTGACTCCGGTTTTGCTTCATCATGCGAGACAGTCTCCGACGACCTTTTTCTTTGATAGCGTGTGGACGTCCAACACCATGTCGTCTACTTCTGGTTTCACCGTCATTCATCCACTTTGCATAAGTACTAGCAACTGTAGATCGCGAACAACCCACGAGTCGTGCATTTTGGGAAATACTTGTTCCTAGCCTTCGAGCCATTACAATCTGCCCTCTATCAAAGTCGCTTATATCCGCAGCCTTTTCCATCACACACAGAAATAAGTGAAAAAATGATTCTTCAGGCTCTCCAGCAGCAGTTAAATATCACTTCCATCTGATCACGTGCCTTCCAACGTCATCCAGGCGAGTTCATTGCAATATGTAGGGGTGGTCATACTGTTTTGGCTCTTGAGTGTATATATATATATATATATATATACATAAAAATAAACCTAAGTAAAACCAGTCAAGACAGTGACAAATATTAGTCACAGTAGCACAATAGCAAACTCTTGGCCTTAGGAACTAATATTGCATGTTTAAACAAAGTATTATGACTAGTCAACCTTCACCTGTAATTTACCTATACACTGGGCCATAGAAAAAAAGAATTATTATAGAAATATAGTTATTACTGAATGAAATACATAATGCTATTAATATATAATTATAAAATTTAGTAGACTACTTATACTAGTATAGGGCTAAAATCGATGTAATAAAACTAGAAGATGATATATATATATATATATTTCTATAAACACCTTCTCTACTCTTAGAATCCCAATTGTAGTCTTCTAAAACAAACCTCCCTTTTTTTTATACAAATTTCCTGACTACAATATTTCTTTTTTGACAGTCGTGTGGTCCGCAGATCACTGTGATTTTATTGATGTGACTCGTGAATCATTATAAACTTAGTAATTCGACCCTCGAGAGTGAAAGGTTGAAGATCCCTAATGTAGAGCTTAATGCTAATGATAGTGCTATTGAAAGATCAAGCTGCTTTGTTTTTTACCATATTGTTAAGCGTGTGAAGAATACAATGAATTTAGGATTAAACCACTTATCTGCCTCAAATCTCGAATTTGCTGCGTAATCCAGGATACAAAATCCTTGATAATGTAAGAAAAACAAAGTTGAGAAATGCTTTGAAATTGCTACTTAACTTTTATGGAGAATGACAAGTGTATCATACCTGAATTGATTTATCATATAAACAATATTACAACTTCTTACAAATAAGAAAAAAAGTAAAAATTAATTTGGAAGAAAATTGCTTTTGAAGCACGCAAGCTCTATTTCACTTATTATGTCTTAATACCTATAATATAAAAATAATGCTCTAAAACTCTTCTAGTTTAATGAATATACTCCAAAATATTTCCATAAGCAGAAAATAAACTTTATTTAATGACTCTCTCTCTAATATGAGTTTCAGAAATACTCACCGACTTGTATGACCTTACTGGAACATTCCTCGGGTCAAAAGATCTAGGACATATACTTCGTGAATGAAACTTCTTAGTAATATCTCTTTAAGCACTCTAATTATTATTCTGGAATTCATGAACAATCTGTGCCATACTATCAAATGCTCTTATCCTTATGATTTGCGTAACTTTAAAGAATTTTAATTTTACCTAGTATGGAATTATTTCTCAACATAATTGTAGGGATAATTAATAAACACATTTTGCTTCAGAATTTTTGAATAGAATGATTATTCCGCGTTTCAAATGCGTGTAACATTTAATCAATGTTTAATGTATTAAAAAACTCAGTAATTCTTAGAATCCTAACTTTCTGCTTTTTATTTCTAATTTGAAATTTTAAAAATTTATTTCATGTTATGATTGAATCTTAAATACAAGTGTAGCTTTCAATGCAAAATTTTATTTTTTTAAAAGTAGAATCATCGAAGAAGGCAAGAAAATATGTATTACAAATAATTAAATATTCTGTACTCGTTATATGTATTATTAACTACATTTTTTTAAAGAAAAAACATCTTGTATTGTAAAAAAAAAACTAATTGCTTAACATTTTATGAGGGAAGCAATTAATAATGTAATTTGAATGAAGAAAAAGTGAAACGAGATATTTTACTTTATTATAGGAAATATTTGTATTACCTAAAAATGAAAGAAAAAAACATATTTTCATGAAAACTGAAAAATGTTCCGATTAAATTACTAATTAATTTTTTTTAATAAAAGGGAAAGCTTACAAAAAGTTTTAGTAAAAGGAAAACTTTATCACGAATTTTTATGTTTTTGAAATGAATGCTTCGTAATTTTCGTGGAAACTTTCTGAATCACCCTTTTTCTCAACAAATCTGATGATTTTTCTATTTGAAAAAAAAGAGTGAAAAAAAATCGAAACTCATTTTTTTAATTCTTAAAATTCCTGCTGTATAGTACTGCTGTATTGTTGTTTGTTTTATATCGTTGCTTACCCCATCATAAAACTAGATTAACTCCATAAAGTTACCTTATTTTAGTTTTTGATGACCATGCTATATCAGGAGAATAGCTGGTCAGTTATGGGTTTCTTTTTATATTAATACCATAAGACAAAGGGACTTTCTACACATTTCAATTTTTTGTACTTTTTATCCTTTGTAATGCTAAATTTCTCTCAGAAATTTGGAGTATCTTATATAATATATCTAAATTATATCTTATATAATACATCTTATATTATATATATATATACCTAAAATTTACAAAAAAATTGAAAAACATAAAATCATTAGTTGTTTGTATTTTGTGGGAAATACATTCAGGGACAAAAGAATTAGCGCACTTAGAAGAAGTCGTCAAAATGAAACGAAATTTTACATACGTAATGACTACTTTGATATCAGTAAATGATTAGAAAATCAAAGAAAACGGATCATTTATTTCAGAGAAAAAGGCAAAAGAACGGAGGATTTAATACCCTGTTGAACCCCCACTAGTTCAACTGCACGATGCGATACGATCGGGCATTGAGGCGTACAAGTTCTGTATGATGTCTTGAGACATTTCATTCCATATTTGCTGTAACCTTGCCTCTAGTTCGTTCAAATTCGTGAGATGCCCAACTCGCCATCCCAAATGATGCCAGATATGCTCAATTGGAGACAAATCTAGGGATTGGGCAGGCCAAGGAAGGGTAGTAACAGTGCGGTGACAATCTTGTGACACCCGTGCTGTGTGAGGCCGAGCAGTGTCTTGTTGAAAAACTGCTCATGGGAGCCGTTGCATGAGTGGCAACACATGTGGTTGCAGGATGTCATGGACATACCCCTGGGCTGTCATGGTACCACAGATCAAGACTAGGGGTGACCGTGTATTGTAGGCAATGGCACCTCATACCATCACACCAGGTGTGGCAGTGGTGTGTCGCTGTAAATAAAGGCCGGATTAAGGCATTCACCACGAGGTCGCCACACACGAACACGATTGTCATCACTGCTGAGATTGAATCTGGATTCGTCACTAAAGACGACCTGGTTCCATTCCGCTGCAGTCCAGTTTCTTCGTGCGTGGAGGCATCGATGGGTGGGCATCAAGGGCAGCACACGTAATGGGCGCCGCAATCCCAAATGTCCTTTAGAGAGGCGCCTTCTGATGGTTAGAGAAGACACAGGGGCCCCTAGTGAAGGTGCTACCTGTGCCTGGATGGCGGTCGAAGAAGCAGTTGGCTGTAGGCGTGCATTTCTTACGATGTGGCGGTCTTCTCGGCGACTGGTCTGTAGAGGGCGTCCTGAGCCTAGTCTTCGTGTAAATGAAATCTCTGGGATCCACTGGTCCCAACACCTCCTCAACACAATCAGAGCGACCTAATTGGCGAGCTACTCGCCTTGCTGTCCATCCAGCTTCCATCATGCCGATGATTCTCCCCCTCTCAAACTGCGATAACTGCTCATATTGTCTTCAAAAACTGCGTAAGGGTATATCTACCTCAGCCCTTCATTTGTAAACGATTCAGCACTCTCAAACAAGTTTTGGTTACCTGTTTTATACTCCAAGGAGAACTACGTTAATCGCCCTCTACCGGCTATACGTAATGCGCAATCATGCTACATTTCTAATCATTTGCATATCTCCCCGTCATGTACCTTCATGCCAAGTTTCGTTACGATCCCGTAATTATTTCTTGGTGCGCTATTTTTTTTGTCCATGAGTGTACATATAATTTATGATTTTTAAAGCATATTTTATTCAGATCTAAAATGCACTTGGTACTATTCTAGTATCCGTGAAAGTTTAGTGGTTATGGTCACGAACTTGTTGGTGGTGTGTCATCAGTTAGAGCCACAGTCAAACTGTGGGGCGTGCCTCCTTAGGGGGGCGTGATAACGCTACATGGCGCATATCGAAAAGGCAAAAACAAAAGATTATTTTTAAAAAAAACATATTAATTTACAGAAAGGAAGCAAAACAAAATACATTCTGACACAATAAAAAACAAAATACACATTCACACTGATATTATACACATGTAAATGTATCAGTACTGGACAATGCATTTGATAATTAATTTAACAATACTACGTTAAGAACAAGTATAATAATTACCAATGATCCCATGGCATGCCATTAAAATTATATATACAAAATTTAATCTTGATCATTTGTACGGTTTATAATTAAAGCCGTATTGTAGCTTTACATCCAATTATACTATTACTAAATTCAATACATTGTTATGGTATGAAAGGGGGTGTGTTGTGAATTATCCTTGGAAAATGGGTCGCAAATGTTGAAAGTTTGAGAAGAGTTAGAGCCTTAAAGCCACTGAAGACCGTAGTGTAGAAGTACTGATTCACTTTAATCTGTTATGACTCAAAGTCTTCCGTTTGATGTGCCAGTATAGAGATAAAGTGCCATCTCGTGTCGTCCTCGTGAATTGACCAAGTTTCAAAATTGCTAGTCCCTTGAGTTGTTTTGTAGTTGGTGTTGCTTTTTTTTAAATAAATACTCAATATTATTCTGAAAAATAATTAATTTCAATACTTGAAAAAAATTAATTTCTTGAAAAAAGTAAAGGCAATTTTTTTTTCTCTGAAATTATGCATGTCTGAAAAAGTCTTATTGACAGTAAAAGTTTTTCTCACATGAAGTGAATTGAAAACTGAATTCACCATTGACAAATTTCTTTAGTGTTAAAAATTTATTGTTTCGCTTATTTAATAAGTTTTACCATTTTCCTAGACGCGATTATGGATTGTCACTTTCATTAACACAGTCAGACGTAACACTTGCAATTGTACTTGTAGTTTGGTGGGGTTGGGGGGGGGAGTTGATGGAGTTGGAGTTGACGTTTTGGAGGACATCAAAACGCTTTCAATTGCCAATAAACAATATTTAAAATTTAAAATAACTAAAGAGAAAAATAGTAAAAACAGAATTAACTTTGATATGAATAAATTTACAAATATAAATAAAGTAATGATTAAAATTTATTAAAAAAAAGAAAATCATGATTTAGGAAAGTTTTTTATTTATTTATTCATTTTTTCCTATGATGGGAGTGGGAGGAGCGATGCCTAGCCAACCCGGTTGCAGCAAAGGAATCCGAGTTAAAGAAAGAAAATATTTAGATGTAAAAAGTTAAAATGAGTTGTGTGGTATTCTGTGGAGATTCTGTGAATGGTTGATCAGAGAGGTCAGCAATTTTAGCATTTAAGCTTTGGTGAGAAGCTCAACCAATCATTGAGAAGTAAATAGAGATAATTTAAATGAAAAATAATGTGGGTAAAAGATAGCATAATTAGGAATTAATGAAAAGCAGGATCAATTAGGATTGATCTGGGTCTGTGGAAATTAAGATCAGGAGTATATTTTTCAATACTAGGGATCGATTTATTGTCAGAGTTGTCAATTTTATTAAAGATATTGGCAGCATTTCTCCTGCTCCTTTGTCTAATAGTGGGTATTTTACTCGCATCTCTGAGGTCCACATTCCTCATAAACCAGCGAATGTTAAGAATTTGTCTATTAATTAAACTGCAATTGTATTGAACTGTAAAAGCAATAATTTATTTCCAACTAATTTACGAAGGAGTATGCAAAGTAAAAATGGATTAAATGAATAATTATGCTGTTATATATGGCACACATCAGTTCATTATTTACATTTAAAAAGCTTTGCTCCTTTTAGTGGTTTAGTGATTATTTTATATATGTAGGTATTTTATTGTATAGATACATAACTTCTCATCATTAAAGAAACTCATTAATGAAAAGTTGTCTACGAAACACTTCATTTTTTTGGAGCCATTAAATACTTGAAAATTTTGTAAGCATTATCATTTATTTATTTCAAATTACACAGCTTTACTGATTTAAATTCACTTTAAACATTTTTGGATGGTTATGTACAAGTTAAAGATGGAGGAAAAAGAGAAAGAAAATATTCGAATACCACTCAATTTTTAAAAAAAATATTTAATAACATATGTAGGGGGCTCTATTCACAGTTCTTATTAATTCTCTAGGGAAATTTCTATCGATTACGGTGTATGATTATAAACCCCCTTTCTGTGGAGGAACTGTGCTTTACATTAATGATAGTTGCTATTTAAAGACAAGGGAAGTGGGCTGGCGAGAAGAGTCGGGGAATGTTGTTATGCTCAATCCATAGAGTTATAAGCACTGAAGCTACTTTAGTTTAATAAAAAGGACCTAATGTGTAAAATTGGCACAATTTGACGGTTTTTCTACAGCGGACTTAAGTTTTGAATAATTTCTATAGATATTTAAGTTAGTAATTAAGCTGACAGATCCTTTTGCTTCAGTTAAATTTTGATAGGGATTCGATAGTCGTAATTAAAGAGTTAGATTTTATTAAAATGTCTCTTAATTCGGTGCAACCCCACACATTCGTGGGCAAAAGTTCGCGACGCCGTTACAATACTTTCCATTAAAGACAGAAACTGTTTAAAATTTTGAATGTAACAAGATAGAAAAAGGGTATGACACAAATTATAAAACTTTCTATTTAAATGCGTAATAAAATACTGTGCATCTAATACAGGGAATATACGGTAGTTTGAGTCCTCGTTTTATTAATAGAAATAAAATTATTGCATGAATGCATTTTAGCTTATAAAATTCATATAAATATATATATATATATAATTTTCCATGTTATTAATGTCAGTTTAAATTTTACCTTAATCTACGCAATCAGAGTTAACTAAAATTAATTACCTCTTAAAGGTTTGACAAGTGTTAAATCTTTCTATTCAAGAGAAAAAAATAAAATAACACTAAGTAAGTTTCCTGTCCTTTCCATGTCATTGTATAATCGCAATCTTTACAGAAAGCTGCTAACACACTTTTCTCGTGATCTGAAAGGTGTTACGTGCCTTATGGTAATTAATCATCTTGCGACCTCTACATAAAGAGAGTTTTAGCACTTGGACAACATGCATTGTCTTGAAAGTCAAGTTGACGTCAGCTTGAAATCTTTCAGAAAAATGCAGCTTTTATGAATGGTACTCGTATCTTGATTTGTTTAAGTACTCTCGAAAGTTCATCTTTTCTGTCCGGTTAACAGATGTGTTAGTCGGCTGCAGTCATATTTAATCAGAAATAATTTGATTTGATGGTACTGTATTCGCAGCACGTATTTATGTATCGCACAACACTTTTTTCTTGTTGCTGTTGTTAACTTCCCAATTATATTATTTATTTCTTACTTGATAAAAGAATGAATGGAAACTGTGAATTACTTTGGCCCAATGGAAGTAATTACTTTCCTTACAAATCTTCTTTAAACTTGTGTATAAGATTTACAAAATCTTAAGTAGAGAAAATGAATTTTTATATTGATTAAAATGTATTGTTACTAAATATTCAAAATTGAATATAACTTCAAATTTAACATAATACTTAACTTTTACTGTAGTGTTAAGTTACAAACTAATGAATACGAAAATAAATTAAACAAATCAACTAACTAAAACCATTTTTTCAAAACAATAAATTTAATAAGTATTTTTAATTATTTTGCGAACTTTCACTCCATTAATAATCAAATAAAATATTCAAAACTTGTTTTGTTGATAAATGGTTTTTTATAAAACATATCAGAATAATGCACTTTTAATTTGATTAAAATGAAAATGAAATTCTTTGCACCGAAAAAATTGCATAAAGTAAGCTGATCAAAATATAATTTGTTGAGTAATTTTATAGAGCACTAATATGTTCAAAAACAGCTCGTTTAGAAGAAATTTTTGAAAACTTTAATAAAAAGAATAGCGAATTTAAATTGCTTATTGTCAGAATCCTAATATCCTTGCCTTTATAATTGCAACGCAATTAAAGGTGGATGATACAAATGTGAAATTTACATAAAAGAGGCTGGAATATATGTAAATAATTGGCATTCAAGCGCAATCTAACGAAGAAGAAAGTAGAAACAGAATGTTAAACTGTATATGAAAGGAAAGTTGCACAGTGGTTTTCTCATTCAGAAATCGAACTTTGATGTTGTTATTGTAGTTTGTGAGAAAATTGCGTAATATCTCGTGTAAGAAGGAAACACGTATGAAAATTCGTTAGCAGCACGATCCTGCCCTACCAAGGTTGTGGTTTATCGTTCCTCAATATTGCTATTCCTACTAATGTGAAAACCAACGACTGTTGCGCGAATATGGATTCCATGCGCTCAAAAGGGTCATACTGAACGTATGTATTCACTGTCCTCCACAACTAACATCGGAGATCATAGACAAGTTGTTAGCCGAATCGTGGAGGATTGTGCAACCAGGTTACGGACCTAGAGCCAAGAAATGGACTTGTTTACATCACGACAATATCACTATGGAGAGTGCGATGAAGTCCAGAGCAGCACAGACTTTTTGCGACCATTATTGTGGTGTCTCTTGACACCACTGCATAGAGAATCTTGATGACAGTTGTACGTTTAACGACAAAATTGCATACATGAAGGGAACTATCTCATTATTCAGACCAGTACCGGTTCTTTGTGGTATGAGTAGGCATTGAATACTCGACACAAACCCTTTTTATTCGCATCATCGGTAATCTGAGCAACCAGCTTTGCATTTTTCAAATCTTAAAACCGGTAGTTATGCCGTTTCTTTGAGGCCTTGGAGACATCAACTTTCAACAAGATATCAAAATAATGAATGCTTCCCTTTGAGTCCTGATCTATTTTAACACAAAGGGTATTTTTTATTGTTGCCCTTACCAGCATGGTCTCCAGATCTTTCACCTATCGAAATAATCTGGCCATTTGTTGCTGAAATACTGGTCTATCCATACGATTGTTGACGTGTATCATCGACTTAATGGAGCATGAAATTAGTTTACTGTATATATTATCTTAGCCTTCTTTGACTTAATTCCTAACCGAGATAAAACTGCTTTAGCGTCCAGAATCCCTCAGTGTGTACTAATTTTGGACTCAGTGTACTTCCACATTGCCTGCAAATTAAATCATTTCATCTTCCTACTAAGCTCCATACGTACAGAAAGTAGAGTTTAGTTGTTTACTTTCCTTCCTAGTGCTGTATTTAAATAGCTAGTTGCGTATATTAATAAATTGATATCAATAGGGACAAGGCAATAAAACTTAATTAGATTCTTACAACACAAACATGGCAGTTTTAAGAAATCCTTTTTCTGTACTATAATTTAAAATAAAACATTTTTGACCTTAGTAAATTATGGCTTCAACAATAAAAATTTTAATGTGGAGTAAAACACTGTTTTCAGTAATATTTAAGTAAAAATTGCGTTAACCAGAATACAATATTGACATTAGTTAAGAAACAGAAAAACGTAAAATATTCAAAGGTTCTGTAAATAAAACCATTTGTTTCGAAGTTTTATGGTTAAAAATGCCTTTCTCTTTTCCCTTTCTTGTTTAACAAATTCATCATTAGATTAAAATATCAAGATCATTAAGGGTTACTTCCTTCTTCAACAAATTCATTTGAAGCGAAACATGTCTTCATTCACCTTAAAAGTCATTAAGCAGATTTTTTTCACTTAGAAAATAGCTCTAAAGGCGTTAAGCAATTTACTCCTGTAAAGTCATGCAATGCCAATAAAGAACGCTTGGAATGTTGTACAAGCAAGTACAACTACTTTAAAAAAAACAATTTACAAACTGGAGGAACTCGGGTTATTTTAATTTGTTTTCTGGAAGAAATGTTTCCAAAAACATAAATATTTTCTTCCTTTAACAAAGAAGATGTAGTGGAGATGTTAAGAAATCATTAGGGGTTTGAAAAGCATATTTAGAGAAAAATAAGTTAGTAAATGATACTAAAAACACAGAAATGTTAAAAAAGGGCTTGGTAAAAATTGCAAGTGTTGAAAAGTGGCAGTCAATTTTTCATAAAAACAACTTTTTAGAATGTAGTAAACACTTAGAATTTCCTTTTAATAAAAATGTTTAAGTGATATTATCTGTATGTTTTCCTGAGGGCTCTTCGCAAATACTTATAGGTTGCATTAGCTCATAATAAATCCTTCTTAGCAATTTGAAGCGCAAGATCTCGCAATTTTCTTTATTGTAATTTTTATTATTATTTTTAAGAACAGAAATATGAAAGATAATATTTTTAAGGATAATTTATTTCTTCTTCTTATCCCATTATGTAACTAAGAAAAATGTGAAAAATAGTGCATTTTTCAGTAGGATGAATATAGGTAGATTTTTGCTTATGCATAACATGTTAATTTTTAACAAGCTTTTATTAGCTTCACCTGTATGTAATGGAATATTTGAACTCGATTTTTACTTACTTTAAATGGTCAGATTAATTCGAAATTTCGCACACTTGTGAAGGAACGATAGCAATACAATAATTTAATAATTTTGTTCCATTGTTCTATTCAGGATCAGGATTAAAGATTTCCCATTTCCAGATTTGGTGAGTAATTCTAGATCCCAGTTTCCAAATTTGGAGACTAATTCCAGACTTTGCGACTAAAATATTAAATTGCAACCCTAAATCTAAAACGCTCATGATTGATACAAATAATGATCTTTTTGGTGGAAAATATCATTGACTTCTTACACCTTCTTCCGCATTAAATATTTCAAAATTGGTTCTTCCAGATTTTTTTCAATTTGCTGATCCTACATTTTGTAAACCTGGCCGTATCGACGCATTGATAGGATGCCAATGGTTATTCCAGATTCTAAGAAAATGACGCATTTAAGATTAATTCATCATTGAATAAATGATAGTTTAAATAACTAAAAAGCACGCTTTTATTGTAGATCGAACTAAAAAATGAAAAATAAATTATAGTTTAAGAAAACTAAAATTCACACTTTTATAGTTAATCAAACTAAAAAGCAAAACATAATTCTTAATATAAAATTAAAAAATTATTAACTTGAAAATTAATGCCATTGTGGTAAAAGCGTGGGGTGCTTTGTATTACATCCTTACACTAACTCTGAGTTTCGGAATAGAACTAGTAAGAAATTTTAATAATTGATATCTAGCACAACCTACGCTTTTACCACAATGGCATTGATTTTCTCGTTAATCATTTTATTCGTATAGTAAGAATTATTTTTTACTTTGAAGTTCTATTAACTATAAAAGCGGCTTTTTGATGTGTAACATCTTTACTCTCGGTTGCTGGATATTTGTTGGAGTGATTTTGTGAAAAGGGACGGAAATGCGTAACAGGAAGTCGGGGAAAGCGCGCGCTGTTTGATTTGACCAATTCAGCGCCTTGGGGGTGTCTCTTCGCTAGCCTCGTCTCGGGTACAACTCTAGTAGCAATTAGGGTCCCGTAGACAGAAATCCCAACTCTAAAATGCCCATTCCCCCTCCCCTCTTTTGGGAGGGGGAATGGGCGTTTCTAAAGGAAAGGCCAAGTACTCACGTAGTACTGGTCTTAATGATCGAAGGTAAATAGTTCCTTCATAAAAGATAAATTATATGCCTTTTTTTCTTAATTTTCTATATTTTCTCTCGACTTTGAAATAAACCTTTTTTCCATGCTATTATTTTTCCAAATTTCCTTTATTCCAATTTCTGATGATTATGTTCTGACAGTTGTCATGATGAAAGAAAATGGCATCACAGAATCATACAAGCCTCTTCTACAACAGTTGAGAGAGATATTCTGTTTGTCTCCAAGTGCAATCCGAGCTCGAGAAAGGAGCCCCAGACAGCTCTTTCCCATTCTATTTTTGTTCTCGGAGGGTCCAGTTTACAACCAATGACAACTGACCCCTCTTTTACTGCCCAACCCATGGTTCACATACATAAAAACTGGCGGATATTCTAGTTATACTAAGAAACTGCTTTTTTTACGCTGTTTCGTTTCTGTCTGAGGAACATCAGTTTTTCATTTGTTAGATCTACAATGATAATTAAATATCTTCAATGAGTATGAAATAATAAATATTCCGAATTTTGTACAGTAATTATTTTTATAAAAATATCAGTTTTAGTTAAGACAGAAACCTTTATATATATATATATATATATATTCATTCAAAACAGTTTTCTGTGATATTTCTCAATATTAAATTGCATCAAAATCCTTTTTTTAAACAGTTTAATGACAAGATAAATATTTATAAGAATAATGGAATGAATAGTGTAATGTGATTGAAATTATTCTCTTTCCTGAAATATTTCAGGTCAGTTCTTTATTTCCGATTCAGTTCAATAGTTTTATTTAAAAACGTTTTAAGACATGTAACCAAAAAAATCTTAGATAAATTTTATAAAGTACAGTGGCGTAACTACCAATGGGCTAGGTGGTGCCGCGTACCGGGGCCATCGCGCCTTGACCACCAAGCAAGTCGAACTTGCGATAATTTCTCCCATAATTGTGATATAAATATAAAAGATTGTTACATAGCTCTGGGTATTGTTAGTCAATATATTGGGGACATATGTGCGGCAGAATGTCTATTTGAAAATGGACAAACAGTCATTTTGGTGGTCGCATACATTTCTCCGAATCAAACAGTTAAAGAAATTAAAGATTTCATGCATTTTGCACTTTTAGCGTATAACGAAGGTGGTTCTGCTCTTTTTTTTAAAAACTATCTCTCGCTTCCCATGATTTTGAGTGGTGATTTTAACGTTAACTTCAGTTTGCCAGAAGCTGAGCCGCTCATAGCTTTTCTGAAAAATGAACTCAAGCTCGAAATGAACACTAATCGAAATGTTTCGATAACTAACAGTGGTACTGTTATTGACGCCGTTTTTCAACGACTTTTAAATACTTTGAAATCACAAGTATATGTGTCATACTTTAATTTTCATAAATCTATTGTCTCCTCTATTCCCCAGATTGAACAAGAATAATTATTTTTGTTAAAAAACCGCATTACTCCTTGTGATAATGAAATAAAATTTTCATTAAAGATATAATTATTCCATAGAAAATTATTTCCAGTCATAACCGATTCATTTCTTTCAGGATTAAAGTCACTATTGCGTATTTACCATGATAACACGTCAGATGTTACACATCATATGCGACTACTGTAAGACTCGTTTCTTTTTTAGTTTCTTTTTAAACAATAATTTATATATATTTATGTATACTATTTCACAAATACTTGAGGCGAGATATTTTTACATGAAATTTTAGCTTGGATTGTTTGTAAAAAATCTCAATTCATTACAAATTTATATAAAAAACATTAATTATTCTTGCACATATGTATTTCTTTTTTACATTTATACATAAATCAATTACTTGAAATACTCTTTTGAACTTATTTCTCATTTTTGAAAAATCATTGGCATTTAAATACTAAACAAAATGAATAAAAAATGAATTATATGCCCCCCCCCAATTTGCAAAAAAATCCGAAAGTTGAAATTGTAATATTTAAGTCAATAAATTCCAATAAAACCAAAAGTAGGTTTAACAAATCATACATTTAGAACTACAAGAGGACAAATTCTTAAATGTGCTACTTGTAAGGAAAACATATTTCTTTTATGCTCTCCCTTTTATAAAAAGAAAGGAAAATTCGTTTTTTCTCGACTGATGAACTAAAACTAGAGACCAACGAAAGAGCTTAATTTCTGGATGTTCAAAAGTAAATTGAACTTTTGATCTTTTCTTTGAAGTTATAAAAGTATTTTCCGTCTTCCTAAGATAGCACAACTATTATTTTGTGAATATAAAAAACATCGCATTACACGTTTTAAAGAATTCCATGATAAAAACGGATAAATAATGTATAGCAACCGATAAAGTAGAGCGCGTTTTTTTCTACCACATGGAAATAATTAACTTCATCTTTCAGCTTTATTTACAAACTTTTCTGAAGGAAAATATTCACGATGTATAAAAATACATTCAGTTAAAAATTTTGCTCCACATAATTATAAACTTTGTCATGAAATAAGCTATTAGTGGCCTATTATAATTGCATTTTATAATAAAAATGCAAGTAAACAAAATCAAGAAATCTCTAAGATTCTGTTTTTATAATTATCTTTACAGAAAGTCTGTACAGTTACATAACAAAAAATTTTGCGTACCAGAATTTTTCAATTTGTTATAAATAATTATTTTCAAACAATATTAGTATGAGTCTAAATTTGTTGATTATTAAAATGGATTTTTTAAAAACAAAATTATATTTCTGATTTGAAAGCTTAAAGATCAAATCACTATATTTTTAGAGGTGCTAATAATCCATGCTTTATACAGACAAAAAATGAATACTACATTTTTTTTTTGTAAAAAATGTTACGTTTGGAACAAATCAAACACCCTTTTATATTAAAACAATTTTTGAGAATGTTTATATATAACTTAGATTATTTCCCTCTGATGTATAACAAGAGGTATTTTTGGATGTGAAAAACTCAGAACATTCATAAAAGTCAGTGATAATTTAATGAAGTGTTGATAATTTTGTTGCCATTTCTAATGACATGTGATGTCAACTGTGTCGGATA
This sequence comes from Trichonephila clavata, assembly GCA_019973975.1. NCBI lineage: Eukaryota > Metazoa > Arthropoda > Arachnida > Araneae > Nephilidae > Trichonephila > Trichonephila clavata. The sequence goes on along the minus strand of BMAO01016238.1, from coordinate 23,985 downwards.
GAGGTTCACGAAGTGCATCATGGCAGGGGGCTGATTTTTAGACAGCTTTGAACTACATGCAGGGAAAGAACGTTTGGCTCAGTCCCACCCCAATTTTTGAAGGATAACACCCTGCGGGTTGTACAATAGTTGATAATGTATGTAAGTGTAAACAAAAATATACATTTTTTAATATATCACCTACTATATAAATTTCAAAAACATCTCTGTCTTCTTCCAAATGTTCTTCGATTTTTTATTTATGAATTTTTTGGGTAACAATTTTTGGTTTCATTTTTGGTTATTAGTTTATTTTACGGTTAAAACATTATATTTGGTTTCATTTTTAGTTTTTTATTTATTTTATGGTTGAAACATTATATTTGGTTTGATTTTTAACTATTTATTTATTTTATGGTTAAAACATTACGTTTGGTTTCATTTTTGGTTATTTATTTGTTTTATAGTTAAAACATTCCATTTGGTTTCAGTTTTAGTTATTTATTTATTTTATGGTTAAAACATTATATTTGGTTTTTTAGTTAGTTATTTAGTTTGTGGTTAAAACATTATATTTGGTTTCATTTTTAGTTAGTTATTTTGTTTATGGTTAAAACATTATATGTCGTTCTACTTGGTATAGTTGGTTTTTCGTTAAATTTTGGTATCGTTTATTAATTCAATTTTTTGGTTGGTTTGGTTTTAGATTTTTGGTTATTTATTTATTGGCTAATTTTTGTTTTGTTTTTAGATTACTTATTTATTGGTTAAACAGTTTATATTTATATTATTTTAAGGTAACTAAATATTTCATTTCGAAATTAATTATATGTACTGTCTCACTGAGTAACTAAACTAAATAAATGAGAAAGCTTAATTTTTGTAAATTTTTGAAGACGAAGCGAATTTTTTATTTATTATAAAGTTAATCAAGTATTAAATAAAATTTTGAATTAAATTATTTGATTTTGAAATATTAATATATATATATATATATATATATGAATATACTACAAAATAGTTTTTTGCTTAACTTTAATTTATCCATTATTTGATTTTTCTAAATGTAATATTAAAAAAATTAAAAACAATTTGAATAAACAAACAAAAAATATTATATTTTGCGAAAGAGTCTCAGCAAAATTTTTGACTTGAAAGATTATTTTTCACTGTAATGCTTTGCTCTTAGCATAAAGAAGGGTGGGAGAAGTAAACACATAACATCTTTAAATGTATTCTATTCAAGTATAAATCTTCCTTTCAGAATTAACATCCAAAAACTTCATTAGGGTCGGAAATTAAACGTTTTCACACCTAAGATGCAACTTTTAATGTTGCTTCGTCTCTTAGCTACGCTGGGCAATTTTAATAAGAAACACTACACGCAAAGATGTAAATAAACTTTAAGATAAATACAAATTTAACGGAAAGCTTGCTGTTTGCTCAAAGTATTAAGACAGCCCTATAAAAAGTACTTCCATCCAAAACTGTATTCAAGACTATAAATAAGGACGACGATCCAACTGGTTTTAATTCCAAGTCACGCTCACAGCAGTATGTCAAAATAAGTTTTTCTTTTGACATCGTGGATAATTTAGCAGGAGAAAATTTCGAGAAGGGCTGAATGTTAACAGCTTTAAGAATTTGTTCCTTTTTATTGATCCTAACTTCTTTTATTTCCAAACCGCTATCCTCTATACACCGCTCGAGAAGGATTTGTCGTTTTTCAAGAAAGGAGAAAGAGGGAAATGTGTGTGTGTGTGTGTGAATATACTTCACCCAGTTTAAGCCACATTTTGCTTCGACGAAGTCAGCTTTTATTTTCATGTTAGTATTCCACTTCAGAGACTGGAAAACCATTGATAAATAATTCCTTCCCTGAGATATTACTCTGAAAATTAATATCCGAGGATGGTCATTATTTGGTCTCCGCTTTTCGGTTGGAAATCATTACATATATGGAGAAAAATATATATCCCATTATGCGATATATCATTTGAATTTAGTGGCACCGTTAAGGATTCAACGGAAAGACAGAATGTAGTTTCTAAATACAGAATGCAACTTGGATCATTTTTAAGACTTATAAAAGGGGGAAAAAGATTTTATTATGATATCATCTTGATATCTAATATACATGATAATAAGTATATATTTTTAGCAATTTACACTCTTTATTTTGCTTAGTTACTTACATTAAGATAAAGTTTCTATTTTTAAATCGTTTCCCCTTATTTAAAGAGGATAACGCCCAGCGTTTGGATAACTTGTTTCAGCTAATTGCAGGGAAAAAAATTATTTAACTTTTCCAAATTTATTTGAAAATATATTCATTAGTTTAATTAGAGTACTGTAGAAAATGTAGAAATTGTTCTAATATTATACACACACATATTTATGTAAATGTATATGTATATATATGTGTGTGTGTGTATGAAACACAATATAAAAAATCGTTAGTCATTTACTTCAATTAGACCAAAATTATATATATATATATATATATATATGGGGGGTGTGTAAAATTATTGTTCTATTTGAAGTAAATGACTAACGATTTTTTATTGAGTTTCATACTATGAAACAGTTAAATCAAAATCATTGTTACAGGCATAATATTTGGTATTTTGTTTTATAGAAATAAATTAAATTTGTTAGATTAATGTATTACAAAATTGATTTCACAAAAAATGTAGGTCGCTATCACTGTTAAATTCAGGCAGAACTTACTGAAGTAAAATTATTGAAATTATCGAATCATTTCACATGTTTTCAAAAAGGAAGTGAACATGTTTAAAATATTCATATATCCAGCAGTTATTTTGAAGAACTTGGTAATCAGTTTTTCTAGAAAATGAAAAATTTGTCGATATTGATTATTTTTATTAGTTTGTGAAAATGTTGTAACTATACAGTGGGTAATGAAGTTTCTTTCGCAAAATGTTTTACCTGAAACAATTAATACTTAAACATTCATTTGTAAAATAGAATAATCTCAGAAAACTAATTATCCATGTAAATTCAAAAGCTCTTGAAAATTACTTTAGGTAAGGTAGCTTGTTGCCTTCTGTTTTTCAGCTTTAATAAGCCAATAAATAATTTTCAGTTAAGCGCAGAAAAATGGATATTTTCTTAAGTTAAAAAAATGTATGATTAAAAATTAACCTTCCTTATTATTAGGAATTAAATATTGACCTTTCTTTACTTTTCGATTATTTAAAGAATGTAAAAGGCATTAAACATTTTTCTCAAAATTAGTCATCATAGACACGTATAATTAACTGTAAATAAAATTTCTATGTTATAAAACAGGGATCGGCTACCTTTAGCGCGTGTGCCACCTGTGGCACGTGGTACAATTCTCTGCAGTTCTCTACAGTACTCTCCAAATTTGTCCAATTTTGAGAAGGTGGATGTTGATAATTTTAGAAAGGAATATATTGGATTAACATTTTTAAAATTATTGAAAACAATACTTATGCAATCACTAAAAATCTGAAAGATAACTCTAGCGAAAACTTGACAGCTATTTTAGATTCGGATATCATTGCCCAAGAGATTTAATTGTTTGACGAAAATTGCAAGCCCTCTGTGGTTCCATTTTTGATTCCACATATCTATGTGAACAAATCCTCTCACGTGATAAATATGTTGAGTGTGCAAAGTTGCTTAACAACTGAATGTTAAAGATCGTGTCAAAATGAGGATCACGAATTATACCACTTATATTGCGTTTTGAATTAGAGTGGTGCAGAGACAAGGCTCACATTAAAATATTATATAGTTTTTTATTTAACTATATCGAAGGGGGGTACTTATATTATATGTTAATTTCTGATTTTAATAAATATGTTTGAAAGATACATAATATAAGTGCAATTCTAATTTTTTTTATGTTGAAGGAATAATTATATTTTATGTTGTTTATTTGTAGAGTAGAATATCGTTTAGCTGAATCAATTGGGATCGGACACTGTTCGGATACGCGATTGTTCGGATAACCGAAAAAAGAATGCAATCCATACAATATATCATACTGGACACTACGCAAATTTTGAACATCAACACATTCAAGAAGCATGCTTGAAGAAAAAGCCAAATAGGTGCAAAATGTCGCAATTTTACCTTAATTGTGAAAAATAATCACTTATTTTTCGCTGTACCATTATACAGCTTCATTTTTTCACTGTAAGGTCTCTGATTCTCTTCAACAGCAGTAGTTGAGTAGGACAACACTCTGATTATTGTTCGTACCACTCCATAGCTGTCTCTAACGCAGTACACTTGTCAGCGTTTGATGGACATTTGCTACTTTCATTGTGTTCTTGTTGTTGTTGTTGCTTATGCCACCTGATCGACAGTAACATCAGATCAAAGTCCACAAAATTCATCGCGGCTAAGGGCTAGAATTTTACCCCTGTCGTTAGCCTAAGCTTTCAGCCCCCCAAAAAGGTGACAGTACGATTTTGCTCGGTAAAACACGATAGATGGCAACGCAATTCGGACCCACTGATTTAACGAGCACGTACTTCGTGTGTACTCGAGGGTATTTGGTGACATCGGGCATTGAACCCAGGTCTTCCGGTCTGGAGTCAGATGCTCTAACCACTAGGCTACCCACGGCCCTACTTTCATTGTTGTTGTCCTTGTCTTCATCCGTTTTATCTTCGACAGGGTCGGCTACTTCTTGCATGGAAGTCATTAGTTATATCTCGTCATTATTAAGCATTTGAAATCTACAGTCTTCTGTATCGCATGTCATCCAGATTTCTACATCAACAAAACTCAACAAAAGAGCACGTATACACCCCCTCACTTGGAAACAAGCTGACCTAATATTCCGCGCAGACGTTTACCAAATCACACAATTGAAATTCCCATAATATCTCTCACTTTGGGTTTTCCCCTTACTTTTGGCCTCACAGGAAACAAATGTTGAACATTGCACTGTTCGAAAACGTATCTGGACTTTGGATCGAATAGTTGGCGCTCCGGATAACAAACGTTCGGATAAAAGACGTTCTACTGTATGTTAATAAATACATTTAAATGAAATCAAATTAATATATAATAAAACTCTAAATTTACATTCTCAACATCTATTTCTTAACTCTTCATACATTGTAGGGGGAATCGTTGTTTCAGATATTTCCTATCGTGTGTGGAACCCTGAGTTATATTAGCAGATTGGATTGGTTCACCACAGCTACAAAATTGCCCAACTTTGTAATAAAACATTAGAAGTAAGAATTTTAGTGAATTCTAAAATTTAAATATATGTGTAATTCTTATACATGTGAAAGTATAAGTAATAACTTTTTGTAAATTTGAATATTTTATTAAATAAATTTGCTGATTTTAAATACTGTTTTCATAACATTTAACATTTTTGAAACTCCTAAATGTGATTTTATTTCTACGACACAAAACCTTCGTTACTCATTAACAACGATAAGGAAAAGTTACATAACAACAGCTAGATGCTGAAAGCCCTTGATTTGATTCTAATTATAAGTGTATAACTTATAATTAGAACTTATAATAACTATATCTAATTATAAGTGTACTTATTTGTAAGCGAATTTTTTAATGAAGACCATTTTAATTAGAAAAAAATAATCTCGAATGTTGTGTTTTTAATTGAAGTAATAATTTCCAACGAAATTTTATGCTCAGTATTCTTAATTACTTCTACGAAATTCTAAATTACTTTTAATATTTAAAATGAAACTTTTGCTTCTATTTTCTGAATAAGTAGTTTATTTAGCTTATCCGGGGCGAAATAACAACTTATTTCGCATGATTTCATATAACGAAAATAAGAATATATTTCTGTTTTTATTTTGTTCATAGATTTTATTTTAAGTATATGTTATGAGCTTCAGAATCCTGAAAAAGTTTACAAAATAATTTATCTATATTATTCTACAGAAAATTTATTCCTATGTTGTTATAGAGATTAGAAAAAGCTAATATATTAGTGCATTTAGAGTTTACATTTCTATCTCACACTGAGTGATATAAAACTGATTTTCTTGGAGAAATGCTGTAGTTATTCTAGTATATGTATTAGGTAGAGAGAGATCGTTCATTGCATATATGTCCATGTTTTTGTGCTTTCATGTGATTTAAATGCCAAAAAATATATTGAATTTCCTTAAAAGATTTATATTACCACGAAAATCAATAAAAAGTACTTCTTTTCTCTTGTACAAAATTTGCAAAATTTTTGAGACTATTTTTGCCAATGAAAGTTTTTATAAATATTTTTATTTTGTGCATAAAAAAACTTTATGTATAACTGATGTAAACTTTCTCAAAATCTTAAATGTAATAAATCTCAAGCAATTACATAATCAAAAGTGGGAAACTGAGAATCATGTATTTGTTCACTGCGTTGAAATAAACTTATAAATTCAAAAAAAAAATTAAACTATAACTTTATTTAAAACATCGAATACTATATATTTTTTTAAAAAACCAGCGGTTTTACTCTTCTTGTTTTCACTATGTGTATTCAGGGATCAACGGATGAGTAAAAACTTCTTCATCTGAAATATAGCTACAATGTGTGTTTAGCTATGAAATATTGCTTCAATGCGCAAAATCAGCTATAAAGTGTATTTTAAATTATATTTTTAAAGAGCCTCGAAAATATTTCAAAACTGATTACATGTTATGTAATAAAGATACATTTAAATGCTAAATATAATTTTTGGCTTGTATTTTGAAGTATGAGCTGCACGTTCCAGAAATCTGCTAGTCATATATGAGTCGGAAATGTAATAGTGTCTAACTTGAGAAGTTGTATATTTAGTAATTTTAAAAAAATGTATAAGACTATGCACATTTTTTTTCTTAATTGAGAATGCTATCATAAATGATGCAAGTATTATTAAAGAAGAGGGGGGGGGGATAAAATTCTATAACCGAAGAAATTTTAAATACAAAAATAGCATTATAAACTACTTTAGTAGAAAAATTAATGTTCTTTAATCTAATAACAATATAATCAAAATAATTTTTTCACATTACTATTATTTATTAAGTATTTATTGCGTAAATGAAAATCTCAATATAACTATACTTAACTTATGACAATCTTGCATAAACCGTTTGTACTTATAATTCTTAAGGTATCACAATGGGTTAAAAAAAGCATTCTTTAGTCAAGATTATCAGTCAGATTTCTGTACATTCAAAATGATTTTTTTAAAGAAATATTTGTGCGATCTATATATATATATATATTTGTTTTTGAATTGAAAGTAATTTTTTCCAGTTCTTTTTGGTCAATTTATTTCTTCCAGTAAATTTTTGTTCACTTCCCGCAGTTGCTTATATATATACGAGAGGTAGGTATACGAGAATATATCCGAGAGGTGAAGTGACCCATATTTTATATTCCTATATATAATGATGTTCTTGACCGCAGTCAAATAAAGTGATTAATAGCCTGAATTGCACCACTTCCTAAAGATAATAGCCGTTATTCACCATTACAGCTTTATTATGGTTTGATCTGGAATTCTTCTATTTAGTCACCGCCTTATCAACTCCCCTATTTTACTTGCATCATGTATTTGATCTTTATTTTACTATTTATATCAAGCCAAGCGTTACTTTTGCTTTACTTTTCAACTTCAATAAAATATTGAAATCATTTAAAAGAATTGAAAAGAGTAATTCTAAATCTTTTTTTTTTTGTCTTGCCAAATCCTGATTTAATTTTTTGTATATATACAATATATGTGGAAGTATATGGATTGCTCAAAACTATTAAAAGATTGAAGTTGTTAGTAAATCTTGCAGCTGGAGAATTATGTAGATGATTCATACATGATAGACAGTCGGAGTAAGTTTCATGAGAAAAAAGTAACACAAGTTTTGGCATAAAAAATTTATTTTATTGAGCATTTGTTTCAAAATTAAAAGCCACAATTTGCGCTTATGAGAAAAAACGAACAAAAAAGATTTTTCCTTAAAATAAAATAGTTTTTAGTAGGGAGTAGGGTTTTTCTGGATGGCCAGCAACCATCAACACATTTGAGGCAGAGAGTCAGTGAGTCTAATAATAAGGAGCTGGGTATTCTTTCCCACTTCTCCAGAAGAGTCCTTTCCAGTTCTAAAAGAATTTGTGGGGGTGATACGCAGTCTGCAACTCATCTGCTTAGAATGTCCCAAGCATTAAATATTGGGCTATACCATTCGTGTGCTTTCTTGCTCGAAAAGGAAACCATCGACCAAATTAGCATGATGCGGCCTGGAATTGTCAGCCCTTACACTTATGTCATCTCCAATTCCTGCAGCGTAAAGGAACTACAAAAGGTCTAAGGATCTCATCCATATATCGACGACCGATAAGAGCTCCAATTCGAATGATGCGGTGATCGGTGAGCCCATCAACGGAGATGCGCGTATAGATCATCACTCCCCCCCAAATCCGACACTTTCGAGCATGAACGCGAGATTGTCCCTTATGACACGTTCCCTCCAGATTAATATACGCCTATTATTAGGGTGAACAGAAAAATAGGACTCTTCAGAGAAAAGAATACTGCGACATTCATTTCTACTCCAGTTCACATGCACTGTTTCACATTCCCTACGAGAGCAACGGTTCCTCGTTGTTAACGTAACACATAACATTGGTCGGCATAGGGAACGACAGCATGGAGTTTGTTTCTAACAGATTATGTCGAAACTGTGGAGCCAGTAGTGGAGCGAAGGTGTTCTTGAAGATGAGTGGCATTCATATTTCGGTGTCTTGGAGACGTTAGTGTTAAATATCGATCTTCATTGAACATTGTTGCACATCTGCGACCTTGCCTGGTTTTTGGCCTGCATTTCTTGCCTCCAAAGAACGTTTCCACATCCTGAAAATCACCTTTTGTGAAACTCTTTTGGCTTCTACTTCTTCGGCTTGTATTTGGACCCCCTCTGACCAATTAACAACTCTCCAAGCTCCTGATTCGGTTAAATGACTTCATTGAAACATCGCACTCATCGAAGCAAATGACTTACTAAATGTTGATCATACTTTTCTGCTTTGTTTTTAAGTTGAAAACCATTTTTCATTCGCTGCCGCTGAAGCATCATTTTTGACGTCAAATGCAAAATTTGCATACACCGAAGTTTCAGAATGACAAAAATTAACATTTGTGATATCTTTCATTTTCTGCAAAAAAAATTTCGTTTATACACCCTTTTTTATGTAAGATTTACACTATCCTTTAATAATTGTTTTGAGCAGTGTATGTATGTATGCACGTGCGCACATACATACACACACTTAGAGAAAGAGAGTTGAATGGGTTCACACTTTTTTTTCATTGATTCTGTATAAAATATAATACGCCGTATATAAAAAAGATGAAAATGTCAAGCAAGTAAAATAATAAATCAAATCATTTCTTTAAATTCAATTTCTAAGAATTGTCTCAGAATTTAAATGAGGCTCTTCACAACATCATTCGAAGTAAGGGCTTGAAAACGTCATATTCTTCAGAAAAATGAATTTGCATAATAGAACGTAAGACCTTTTTCGATTTCAAAGTTGAGAATCATATGTCTCTTGCATAACTTCGGTAGAAAAGGGAAACAATGCATTTCATTAAAGCATAGAAAAATGAAGATGTATGCAAACTTATTAATCAAAGCAGAATAGATGTGCTGAAATTGAAGGAAGTAAAACATAAATAAATCTAAGTATAATTTATAATAAAAGCAAAGAAACTGTAGGGAGTGAGTATTGATTTTATTTAAGCAAATAATTGAGAAACATGTTTATTATTATTGTTGAGTGTAGTATTTTTATAAAATGAAACCGTTCTAATATATATTCAATTATTATTTTATTTCATTGTACTATATATATATATATATATAGTATAATAAAAAAATAAAATAATAATTGAGAAAGTCGTATTACTTACACGGCCAAAAAAGAAAGAAATATGATTCCAAGAAATATAGCAATCGAAGATTCAGAAAGAGTCTTTGAACTAAAATGAAGACCTATAATGATTTCTAAAGCTGTCGCTGAATTAGGCCAGCGAATTGGGGTTAAGCAATGCTTTGTGGTACCACCTTCCCTGTATAGCAGAAATGTTTGACATAATAGAAAAAACAGAACCATGTTGAAAAATTAGTCCTATTTCTATCACACGTGGATGAAAAACAAGACAATAAAATTTATATTATTGCAGTATACAAATATTTTATATTCTTTTTCTCTTATTTTACATGAATTCTTGTAATAAAATATTGATCTAAGAGTTTGTACATTTGTTATAAAAACAGTGTATTCATGGTTTCTTAAATCTTTCTCTATTTTTTTCAATGCTGATGAATTATTGCCGTATTTATTTTTTGAACTTCTCTCAGTAATGTTTCTGAGATATCTCTATGCCCAGTTTTCTACCTAAATAGCTTGATTTTATTTTTCTTTCAAAACAGATCTAGATTTCTTAAAAATACCGGCAGATATTTAAGAAATGAATTTATATATGTTTGTAAGAGCATAATTTTGTCTAAGTTAAAACTGGGCTTTTTTAAATATTAAGGAAATATTCTTACAAAATTCACATACATATTTTAATTACAACTACTCCATTTCTACAGTATATTGCTTTAACACTAGAAAGACAAACTTATTGTATACCTATATTGCTCAGAAGCAGTCAAAATGACTGCATCGTGAATGAATAACTAATGTATTATAAAATTTGTTTAAAATAAATTTTTAATTTTTTTGTGTATTATTTACAGTCATATAACAAGTCATTAGTAAATATTAACAATAAAATAAAATTTACTTCACTTGGAAAAAAATATATTCTGAAAAATCCAAGAAATGTTCACATTATATACGTAATTATTTTACTAATTGAAATTTTAAAAGACAGTCAAAATGATTTACTTGGGAAATCTAGTGTTAAATAGCAATGATATATATGAAAATTTGATCTAAGTTCACTTTAAGTTTAAGGGCCATAAAAAGGTTTAATTTTCTTCTAAAATAAGGAGGTTTGGAGATTTTTAAATTAATTGAAAATATATAAATGCACAAGTTTAAACACTTTCAACTCTCTCTATCTCTGAATATGTTATTATAACTAAACATAAACTGAGGTTTTGGTATCCATTTGCTTTTGTTCTTTCAAATTTGAATAACAAATTACATTTAAACATATCAGTTAGATTTTTTAAAAATATTAACATATTGAATTACGTATAAAATATTATCATGATTACGTGCAGTACTTCATAAAGTTGTGTGAAATTAAGAGAACTGATAAATAGTTTTAACACAAAGTACGAGAAACAAATTAATTCGTGAATACCTAAAAGGCAAGCAATTTTTAAGAAAAGGAAATTTTTTGAAGCAATTAATATGTATTTTATGACAGGATTTTTTCATACCAATCCATGTGACCGCGTTAGTTGTATGATCATGGTCACAAACTCATTGCCAGCTTTATTTTTGTTAAGCCACTGGTTAAAGTCTTGACGCCACTAAAGACCCACTGTAAAGACGAGCTGATGTATGTTAAAATAGCTGAGGCTCAAAGTCCTTAATTTGGTGTGGTGCAAAAATTTGAGGTTCCAGAACACAAGTGCTGTCTTCAACATTTGACTGTGGCTCAAAAGTATGAGTTCCATCCCCAATAGAATTCGTAGCCGTCTCAATACGGTATTAGAAAACAATCAATCACATCAATTGAATTTTTTAAGGAGACATGGTACGATTTAAGCAAAAAATTTTAATTTAAGGACGTTGAAAATTTTCTTTGTTGCCTCCTATGTGTGTAAACTATGTAAAACAGGTTTTGTGGGCTCAAAATTTCATAAAATCTAGCCATTTAATTTTTTAAGGAAAAAACTTAAAATTTTTGAAGTGATTTTAAAATGCTACTCCTACATAAATTTACATACACGAATGAAATTTGCTTTACAAGTACGTCAAACTATGTGTAACGAAAGATGGTATAGGTTTTCTGATAACTTGATTCGTATTCGTACAATACTTCTTTTTTATGAATGATTATTGAAAATTCCTTAAGAAATGTACAAATTCTGAATTCAACTATTTTTTTTAAAAAAAATATGAATTGCTTTGATTCAAAAAGACAAAACAACTTTTGTTACATGTACTAATAGAAGTAGATAAAAAATTCAAAGTATTAGGCGCACTAGAAAAAAAGCCTTAGAATTTTAAATGAAGACAGACTAGTTATTTTATCTTTCTCTCCGAAATAAGTAAGTTTAAAGTTTTGATTTGATATAGGGATGTGAATAAAAATATATATGATTGCAAATGCTATCATAATTCTGTATATTTTAAGTTTAGAGCTTTCAAATTTTGTCAGGTTATAGAAAAGCTGATAAAAAATAATTTTGGCTAAACAAATTAAATTTGTGTTTTTGAAAGATTTTTTTTTCAATTGAATCGTACTGTATCCCCTTAAAACTCTCTTCATAAAACAAAAGTAATACTCATCAAAAAGGACTACTGGGTGATTTTAAGTGCATTTCAAAAAAATCATTCTGATATTAAAACCATTGATATTTAAGAGAAATATAGCCAACTCCTTTTTACATGGATTTGCCATAATCTAGCCCAAGGGTCGCAACTTTTAGCTCTGGCGTGCCAAACCAATCTACAAATATAGTTTAGCGTGCCACACAGTAGAACATGTCTGAAACATTTCAATTCCCGAGAAAATACATGCTGAGTTAGAGAATAAAACCAATAGTATACATTTACAGTTTTATTATATATATTTATTTTGAATCATATTGAAGATATTTCTTAACATAAAAATGAACAGCATAGAATATATTTACTTTTTCAGCAAAAGTAATACATATATTAAGTTATTTTAGATATATTTATTAAAATAAAAAAATTTTGATAACATAAAAAATAAATATTCCCATTCATTATCAATAAAAAGATAAATAAACAATTTTAAAAAGAGAAATTTCGAACCTAATGCTTGCACCGCTCTATATATTTTCATATAACAAAATACACTTTCAATTTGACACTATTCTGAACATTCCGTTTTTAAACAATTTCTTCGAGGTTTTAATTTTTCAAACGAGGAAAGATTTTTTACTTAGATATTCAGAACCAAAAGAGAAAGCAAAGAGTACATGCAATTTTCTCTCTTCAAATAACTAAATCTCTCGAGCAATGACATTCAATAATTTTTAAAAAAAAGCTATAAATTTATCTTTAGAGTTCTCTTTCAGATTTTTTCATAATTCCGTGATTGTCCGTAGTTCTGAAGATGTTTGTCAAATAAGGCCCATTACAAATTCATCAACTTTCCTCCTCTCAAATATTGACAAATTTGTAGAGTAGTGCAGAGTGCCACTGAGAATTGTACCACGTGCCACATGTGACACGAGTGCTATAGGCTGCCAGCCCCTGATCCAGCTATTTTTTATTTATTTATTATTTTTTTTTGAATTTTCAAGGCTTATTTACCTTGTCATGATTAAGAGTCGATGATTGTCCACAAAAACATGAAACCAAAATTCATCTATTAAATTCTATTTCAATTTATGAGGCACTTAAGGTTGGCAAAAGTCAGAAAAATAACTTTTTGAAATATTAATCTAAAAAATAGTACATCTAAAAATCCCAAGGTCTGATTGAAGCAGCTGTGTATTAAGAACTAGTATATATTATGAATGTACAAAACTAAAAGAGTAATAAAAAATCACATACTTCCTGATAAAAAAATAAATACTACAAAATATTTTAGGAAGCATTTCATATTCTGAAAACATTATTACCAGATAAAAATCTTTATATGATTCAAGCAAAGAAAACATGGTAGATTTTTATATTGAGGACAGCGATTTCAATTCATCTCATCGTTAACATGTATGATTTGCTTCAAAAAATAGTGAAGAATAATTAATGGAATATTTGCCTTAGTATTTTTCAAGTCTTTTTTATTATTAGTTCACACTCTTTCTATATATATTTATATACCTTGTTCAAATTTTCAATCGCTAATAAAATACATTCACTCAAGTTCAAAAAAATTTTAAAATGTGTTGTGACACTTGATGTTAATACAGTTTTTAAAGAATTAATTCATTAATTAAATTTGCTTGGTTAATTTTAGCTTTATACGGGAGAAAAAATTTCTCTTATATACGAATTTTAGCAGGATATAAATTTTGGAATAAATACCGTCAATAGTGAAGCTTGTAGATCGCTGGGAAAAAAATTATTTTACAGATTCTTTTTTCATTCTGGATTCCAGTCTAAATCAAGGAGGGAACAAAATGAAAATGCAAAATGTGAAAGAAAATTTGAAGAAATTTTTTCCACTTTATTTTGTGATTCTGTCATATGTATATGCATACTTATATTAATTGTAATTATTTAATAAAAAGTAACTAACATAAAAACTTTTCTTTGTTGTCCTAAGTAGGAATTGACCTATTTTTTCTTCATATATTACTTGCTAAACTGAACTTTAAAGATCTCTTGGAGCAATATGAATGCATTCTAGTATAATTTAATTATGTAGTGAAACTTGTGCAAACTTGTTTTTGGAAAACGTGAGACACATCCCACTTTTTACCATATATTTAATAACCCATAACAACTAACAACTTGTATTAATAAAAATATTATTCATACATTTGATTCGATAGTTTTATGAAATTTTCTAACCTGAAATATCTCCAATGTGATATAAGCTCTGCTTAATTACATAATATTTATTAAAAATTTGAAGTAATCTATCTCTTTAACAACTATATGTCAAGTAATTCTACTTACTTTTCTTTATTCTAAACGTTAAATATAAAATGTCCCGATGAAAGTTAAAGGTTTTTACTAAAAGTTAATGTAGGGCAAAATAACAAGTGGGTCATATTTTGTGTGTGGGTGTGGATGATTTTATTATATTAAACTATTTATTTTCCTTTATCTGACACAAATTTCTCTTTTAAAAAATTATCAAACTTTAAGACAAAGCCTAATGTCTTATTTATTTCCGCCTAACGAAAGAAATGATTGAAAATATTTGCTCTAGAATATTAAGTTTGCCTCAATTATAAACATTTTGCATAAATAAATTAAAAAGCTGTTACACATACTACATATAATTAAAACTCAGAAGGCATTATGCGATTTAATCCGAATCACGGTGCAACCTTTCTAGTAATTACATTTATTATATTAATTATCTAATACAAGAGGGTCGTTATTTAAACTCATTTTGTAATTAAACATTCACTCATCCTAAAACTAATAAACAGAAAAGCGCATTTTATTGTCACTACTCCTTAAGTTAAATATGAAAGGTTATAATTTATAAGTAATTTTCTCGTCAAGTGTTTCCCTGTTGAACAAGTTTTGAATCAATACTGGTAGTGTGGATTTAATGGCACGTTACGGCACAGTTATTGATGACTTTGAAATTTAATTTGTTTTCTAGTTGAGATTATGAAATTATCAAGAGTTATTTGTTTGAGCGGGATTTGTGCGTTGGTGGGTTAGCTTTAATGTTAGATTTAAATATTGTTCCACTTTTTAAATGTCAAATAATAGCTAGCATTTAAATTTTATAATCGACATTTGTCTACAGGCAAACAATAAGTGTATTATTGTAAGTTTAACAATAATAACACAAGTGATTGAAAAAATTTTCTTTTTACTATTGAAATTTTAAAAAAAAAACATATGCATTTTGCTTTAAACATTCCAGTTAAAAATATCTAAAGAGGGTGAATTTAGAGAACATAAAGTAATCAGAAAACTTTCTATGTTTTATGAATAAATCAATTGGAATTTTATATTTTGCATTTTAAAAATATCATAGAAACAGATATGTTTAAAAAATGTACTTACTGTTCAAATTTTATGCTTTTAAAACATTCTTCAAATAGATTTTTAAAAAAAAATATCCCTCAAAGCATTATTTAAAACAAAAATCTTTCAAAAAAATACTCGGATTGCTTTTTCATGAAAAACATATTATTAGCTTTAACCCTTTAACGCGCGGTGGTATCTCTCTGAAACCACCATTTTCTAAAAAATATCTCTAAACGCGCAATGGTATTTCAATGAAACCATTAATCTTAAACATATCTTTTAACTCTTTTAAAAGACACTAGATGTCAGCACGAGACAGAAAACTCTTATTTCTGTGAAAAAAATGCATCATTTTAAAAGCATTTTTTAACCAATTTCAAAAAGATTTTTTTAGCAAATAAAAATAGACAAAAATTAAAAGTAAGGTATGTACATTTTTGCTGCATATGCTGTTCATAGCATAACTAATTTTTAGTAGGATAAATAATGAAAAGAAGTGCCTTATATAAAGATATTTTCGTGTGGTTTCAGACTGATACCACCGCGCACCTAGAACATGAAAATTGTCCGTTTCTTCTCCGGCTTACAGCACGCACACGTGAGAGAGAGAGAGAGAGATTTAGCCCTTTTCTTTGACTCAGGCAGTGAAATAACTAATAAATTATGGGGGTTTTGCCATTGATTTGGGGTTGATTTGGGGGAGGGGTTTATTATTTCAGTATTACTGCATGGTTTTAATAATTTAATAATAAAGAAACAATGAAAAAAAACATTACTGGCTATTGCAGTTGATTTTAATCGCTTATAGTTATATTTTATATTATTTAATATTTAAAAAGTAATTCTAATATTTAATATCGCATATTTTAGTAAATTTATTACAAAATATATAAAGAATATACTTACAAATCTGACGCAAATCATTTTTTTTGTTCATCCGAGAATTATGTCGTAAGTGCGCGGTGGTACTTCTATGAAACCACCTCTCTCCTCGGGGGGGAATGTACTCTAATTTTTTTTAAAGGTATTTTCTCTGTTCTTAGGTTCCATACATTGCATTTATAATTTTATTTTGAAAAATTCAGCGAATTTATTTTTCCGCGCTTCAAAGGGTTAATGAACTCTCAAAATAATACGTTTAGTTTCATACAGATCAGTACGAACTCTTATCGCAATCACAGAAATGTTTATAAATTCAGACTACTTTATATAACTTTAGCACAATACTTCGAAACACTTTTCGGTAAATTCACACAACTGTATATCCTAACTCAAAATATAACTAAAGAAAACGTAAACTCTCGAAATATAATTTTAAACACCTCTTATATTTCAAAAATATTTAAGCAAATCAAGACAATTTCATAGATCTCTAAAATTAACATATAAATATATATAATATACATATATATACAATCGCACCCCAATTTAGCTAATTCATTGGGACTGGACATTTTGTTCGTTAATTCAGGGCCCAAATAAAATTATTATTAATATTATTATTTTATACGTACATTTTGAAAATTCTATAAGCAACTGCACATAAATATCTATAATTAGAAATTACACACTTTTTTATTCAACAGCTAAAAATGCTATAAGTGAATTATTTTCACCAATTAATTGTAATTTTTAAAATACTCATTAATTGATATTTGAAAATCTTTTTGATTCCTGACTCGAAAGACTTTTTATTTTCCTACTCTACGCAGAGAAGAAAATACTGCAACACTTGAATATATCTGCATAAGTGAGAGGTATGTTTTCACGATTTCCAACAATGCAAACATTTCAAAATGTGAGATTCTTTACAGGAGTTTCATTATCAATTATTGCATGAGAATCACTATTCATTGTGACTCTGAAAAATCAACAATTTCATGAACTTCAATTGCATAGATAGGCAGTCTGTTATCAAATGTATCATAATCACTAAAATCTTAAAATATCCCCTGCGTTGTGGATTGGGATGAGATAGGAAAGGAACTTCTTGTCCTACTCATGACTCATCTGCCCCTGTAAAATATAATAATAGTCTTCACTCTTTCCCGCTGAAATTTGCTGCTTACAAGGAAATACTTTTTTTGTACTAGGTAAAAACAAAAAAATGTCATTTGAATATATTCCAATTTTTTTTTCTAATACAAGCTAATTTTTTCTCTCCAGTCGCTCAAATAGTTCGTTTATTTAGGATTTATATTATGGGGGGTTAAATAGGATTTTTTGCCTTCATTTTAATTGGGAAAGAGAAAAAATTGTTTAAGTCGAGAGATTCTTTAAATCGAGGTCTGACTGTATATATATATACCATATTTACTCGAATCTAAGCTGCCATCGATTCCAAGCAACATCCAACATTCTCAAAATATTTTTGTGACAAAAAGCTGTCATAGATTCTAAGACCCACCCCCAATTCTGTACACGTTTGTGAGAAAAACATAAAACAAAAATTGTTTGTAAATGTGTAAAAGGTTCATTAATATGCGATAATTCAGAATTTAAAATAAAAATTCAATGACAAATAATAAATAAGTAATAAATTTATTTTACCAGTATTAAGAACTTTCAAATGAATGTATGAACTTATAATTGCTCTAACCATCAATGTCTTGTTTCGAAAATGATTCGACACTTCCATTGTCACAGCTGACTTCGGAATTGTTGCTGGCGTGGCCATTTTCCCCTCAAGATGTCGTCTTCCGTACTATTCAATGTATTTGTTTTACAACATTCTTTAAAAGCATGGATTATAAAAGTATGCTTAAGAATTATTAAAGACTATTGTGTATTGTGTGTGTGTGTGTGAACACTTTTTTCCTTTTAAAAGGGGTGGAAATTCAAATTCCCCGATTTAACAAATCTCTCTATATATATGTACTATAAAGACAGAAATGAGTGAACACTAAACAAAAAGGAAACAAACATATATTGGAACTTAAAATATATGTGGATGCTACAGTATTATAAACATTGCTGACTTAAGAAAGCAATTGATACATAAAACTGATTTATATAAAAGTGGGGTTTAACTAGTTAAATACTGTAATTATATGATCAACTGTAGAAATATTATTGTATTTGTCTACATTATAATACTAAGGTTTAATTTACAAGAAAGAAAGAAATTATTTCACAGAACTATTGTTACAAACTCTACATATTTAATATGTACATAGTTAAAAGTAGATCTAACTTGGAAATTTAAATATTTACAATATATTTTTTTTAATAAAAATTATTAATCTTCAAATAATTTTTCCATAAAATTTAATATTTTTTTACACAAATAACTATTGATAAAATGAATTCCTTATTTTTGATGTAAAGAGTATTTAATAAAATGTTAATAATTTTTAAATTTCTCTGTATTTTTTTAAACTAGAAGTTGGTGAAGTTGTATGTTGTGAATAATAATAATATTTATAATATTCATATATTTATATTAATTTCTCAGTGAGGTATTTTAATAATATTGAATTTGGAACCATCTCCCTTTTGGCATAAATATTAGTAAGTATAAATATATATATTTTTAATTGTACTTTAATATCTAGAAATTTTGCTTCGAAGTTGTTATTATTTGTCTGTATCAAATTAAGGTAATCAGGATAAAAGTTAGTGTTTAGTTTGAATTCTCTTTCTTACCAATAATGACATCTATATAACAAAAAATCTAATATGAAGCTATTTTCATAAAATATATAGTTGTTATATTATTTTTGTCTCCACATGTTACATGTAAAAGAATTAGAGACGAGCTATTTATATCGCACATCAAGCCCAGCGAATGGAAAATGCTCCATTCCGTTAACGGAAAACATAATCCTCTTAAAATGGTTAAAGTTATTATTCCGGCTTATCCTGAGTACAATGCTTTGATGGATTCTTTGTAAATACATTACATGAGATGGAATTTAAGAAAATATAACGCTAAAATTGAAAATAAATTCCCCGCCTAGTTACTTTTTATATTAAATAGACTTAAAAGTTTAATATATTTTTTTTAAACTAAAACACTTTTGAAAAGAAAATATTATTGTTAATCTAAGAATGAGATTAAAATTATATTGTAAGGTAAACAAACTGATGTAAAAATACGAAAGGATTAAAAATAATTCTTTTAGATACTTCCCTTGTGCATTTTATGCTGATTCTTGGGTCTGAGTCTCGGAAGAACTAGTATTGTTTTAATTTTTCGTAAATAAAACTTTAGCAATATGTTAAGCCCCTATTACTTTAGAAATTCGTAACAGTTTTTAAGCTTTCAAAATTGCTAAAATATTTAAGAAAAATACTCGACTTTTATTGATTCTAGAATAATGCAAATAGCCCCTTTTTCTCAGAAGCATGATCAATGACGCCATTTTACTGCAATATTGAGTATCTCTTGATCCTTGATCCAGAAGTTCCACAGGCGTATATATGCGTCTTGCTTAATCGGTGCATTGTGTACTCCGGAAGTATGTATCAGTCCTTTCGAAATACGATTCTTTTCTTTGCACGGCTATCAGTAAAACTATTTCGAAGGCGTTAAAATGCAATAAAATAACCTTGGCAGTGTTTGCGGAGGATTAACTTATTTAAGAGAAAAGTTTTCTTGTCCCCAAAAAACACCCATACGCGCATCTATGTGAAAAACGATGGCATGATGGAGTGAATCACCTTTTAAATCGTTGTCTATTTATGGTACATTCTCTGTTTCCAATAATTCACACATTGCTATGACTATAAACAGTTAGAAATTATTACAAGTAACATAATAGTATTTGATCCAGATGATCTACTTCCTTATTAATTTTTATCTTGTTCTTGAAGTTTTATTTTCTGAGATACTTGTTTCATAATTATTCAGCAGATTATATGCTGACTCTATATATTTTGCTTGGATTTGTTTTGAATCTGTATATATAATATATAAGGCACACACACAAACAATATATATATCAGGTGTCACGAAACACAACGTCAAATGGTTACTTGGTGAAACGGGGGATCATACCCGCTCTGGGAAAAATGGGTAAAAATTTCCATATCACAAAGCAAAGATTTCTCTACAGAGCCTGAACGAGGATTTTTGAAAAAATCACATATCACTTACATTGAAATAACAAGCAGTGTTTCTTGTAAAAAGATTCTCTACTGTGATCTATTGAAATACAAATAAATCAAATTCTATGCTATATTTTTTAAAACCGCTAGTTCAGGCTTTGTATAGAAGTATTAGTCAGTTATATTTAAGTAAAATATCATGAATGTAGAAGCATTTTTCATAAGAGGAAAATTGTTTGAAAATCTGTCATTCACATTATGTATTTTTTATGGCTTGAAAATTGCATTTAAATAACTTTCATTGGAATAATATTCTTAAAACAATTTTACATGTATTTCCTAATTCAGGTGACACTAAAAATATCAAAAACTCATTATTTATTTATACATTTTTTTATATCACGATTTCAAAACGTAGAAGAATACCTTCATAAATTTCAAAAAAATGGCAATGATTATTATTGATAGAAAAAGCAGCAAGTGATACGCCATTTTGGAATCTTAACTAAATGGACCATCTTTTGAAAAAAAAATTGTGAAGGGTAGAGAGTATATATATGCTATATTTTTATTTATGTTATCCTTTGTAATGGAGAGCCAAAGTTAGGTGACATTATTTTCTAAGACCTCTACTCAAACAAAACATCTTAATAATAAGAAAATTATTTGTCGATTTGTGACTGTGATAAATAGCACGGCTATAATAGATCATATCAGTGAAAAAATTACCGTAAAACTGTGAAAGTTGTGGGCACAGAAACTAATCATATGATGGAGGCTGTCAAGTTTCCTTATGTTCAAAATATACTAGTCATCACTAAAGCAATGGGTATATATATTTTTATATTTTTCCAGTACATGTATAACCCTTGTTTCACTTCATGCCCGCTTGATTTTGGGCTTAGGGACAACCTGTATATTTCATTATACAGAGAATAATTCAGAAATTCTGTATTCTATTGAAGATTTCTCAACAATGTAAACAGAAAGGTGAAGGTTGATTACTCATAAAAATGATTAAAATATGTTAGAAAAAAAATCTTCAGTCTGCTATGATTATAGACACTGTAGCAATACCATTTTTCCAAAATTTAAATTATTAATTTATACCTTTAGTATCTAAATCATTGTTTTCTTTCATACACACACACGCATATATATATATATATATATACAGAAACCCAGCCTATATTTATATATTATGTTTAATGTACGTTCGGCATCAATTTTGAATTTTCGATGTGTCTTTATAAACGGGTTCTTTTGTATATTTTCTTCAATTTTATAGGGTGAATTTTCTACTTATGATCATGTTTTCATGATTTTTAGTAGATCTACTTTACAAATGTGAATTTAAATATATATTTATATTTTAAATTTTTTGTATCCAATCTAGAATTTCGTACATCCTATAAGTTTACTTCATACTTTGCTACTTTACTACTTTTTATTCATAAATTACTTTAAGTTGGATTATTAAAGTGAACTCGGTATAATAATATGTACCGAAGAACTATTTTCTTAAAGCCACCCCTCGCCTAAAGCAGTGAGCTTGTCCGAACAAAAAACCACTGCCACGCTCAACGGATGAGGAAGTATATGAAGCGCGCATACACTTTTTATTCCACACGTAGAGTTTTTAGTGACATTATGGGAAAAGCAGCTCATATATCAGACCAATAAAGGTCAAATCGTTATGATTCGGCACTTCAGATCATCGATTTCAGAAATGGAACGTTTGGTGGTTTGCTCACGTGCAGCGGTTTTGAGTACCTTTCGAAAGTGGTATATGTATGGTGAAACAACATGACTCCTGCCAATAGATTGTCACGGTAACAATGCATTGATTCCAGAGGAGAGCGGATCTGAGAAGAGCAGAAGAGTGTGAAGAGCGTTGCGCAATATTCATCTTAGCCAAAAGTCTACAATTAGCAGCTATAACCGTGGTGACCTGGATAGCTTGTCTCAACGTATTATGTTGACTACATGACTGCGAATGGATCTACGCAGCCAGAACTTGAATCCCGTCCCAGAATTATTAGCTCGTCATGACCAACAGTGCTTGCAATGGCCCATGAAACACCGGAATTGGACCACAGAAAAATGAAAGAAGTCACCTGATGTGACGAATCACCTTTTCTGGCCAGTTACAATGACGGACAAGTACTAATACACAGATTTTCAATGGAAATCCTTGTACTCGTTTGAATAGTAGACAGGATACAAGGTGGTGTGGTGATATTTTCATGGGGTACACTAGGACACATCCCACCCGTACCCGTAATCTTGATTTCTGCACTATACAAAGACCATTGCAAACCAAAAGCGTTCCTTCATGGCTACATTAACCCAGAAGGTAATTTACATATAGGAAAATATGTGCCCTTATGCACCATGTCATAAGGGCTGAATTATCTTGGGGTGATTTGAGAAACATTCTGATTACATTAATGTTAAATATAAACTTACAGTTTTTACCAAAAATAATCAGATTATCAATATATATGTATATAAATAATTTTATCAATACTTCGTTTTTAATAAAAGTATAAATGAGTTAGAGACTATTGCAAACAGGTCCAACTTGCGATATGATTTTAATTTGTGTTTATATTACTGTTATAATTAATATAATTTTCTTTAAGAGCTAAATTATTGTGAGTGTTATAATGTTACAAAAAGCTTTATTTCAATACTTAGACCATTATTATCATAATTTTCTGATGACTTTTTATTATATCGAAATTTTAATATATTATATATATTAATGAGTTAAATTGATATTAAAAATTGGAAGGATGTATAGAGAAAATCTATTTCCTTTAAATAATTAAAATAAACTTAATCTTTCAAACTATTTATAAAAGTTTGCGAAATAAATTATAACTATGTAAGGAATTTCAATGTGTGTGTGTGTGCAAGTTTTTAAAGAATTGATAACACAACGAAATTTAGTAGGACTTTCATAAATTTTATAAATTAAAATATTAAGTGGAAATTTAATTTTCCGCTAATGTATTTCAAACATTTTTACACTAAGAGAGAGAGTTAAGATACAATTATTAATTTTTCTTTCAACACAGATTTATAAAATAATTATTGTTTTT